>JAYMFT010376995.1:0-20953 GCA_038088735.1 Panulirus argus | reverse complement strand
ATATATATATATATATATATATATATATATATATATATATATATATATATATATTATTATTATTATTATTATACTTGGTCGCTGTTTCCCGCGTCAGCGAGGTAGCGCCAGGAAAGAGAGAAGGAGAGAGAGAGAGTGTCTTGCCTGATCAAAACTGATAAAGGTAATAATAAATGTAACAAAGACAGTGTCCTCAAGTGTTGTACCTGGTTTACGAAATGCTCGACTCCCATGTATTCAACTGGACACCTCCACCCAGCCATACACGCAGAAGGACACAAGACCCTCACATCGACCCTCACATCCGTATATATACATACACGTTTGGGAGCCCAACCTCCGCACTTCCATATAATCTGCCTGGACCTAAAGATCAAATGTATCCTTGCCCTATACAGGAGACAACGTTGAGATTAGTCAGTCTACATCGATTCTATCTACTATGCTCAACTAGACATGTGAATAACTTCACGGGCAATTTTTTTTTTTTTTTACTATTGTCAGACCAGATAATCTTTGAGATCTCACTCGCATAATGTGAATGTCAGTCACTTCCTCTGGGCTATAGAAAAGATACAGAGTAATGAAATCTTAAATAAGAAAGAATAGAACAGGAGGAATCAGAATTACTATTCGTGGGAGATATTAGAAAGTAAGATTGCACTCGAAGGGGAAAAATAAGTTGATAAAGCTTGTAAATAAAACTTGTTTATAGAGAGTTGTATAAAGTTTTATTAACCGTCCACCTTGTGTCCAAAATTACCTTGTAAGGTTCATTCGGGAGATGTCAGGTAGAGGGTGGGTCACGCAGACCCTTGTGCCAATCTCGCCTCTCACTAATTACAAGACTACATGACCTCATTCCACGAGTCCTCCAGTTCTGTACACATAACCTGTATATCATATATTTTCTCACTCCGTAACTAGTCCTCTGAAGATGTGGTAATACACGAAGGCGCTCCGGATTCTTATGTTTCGTATTCCTAGTAGCGTGTCTGCATATTATATATATATATATATATATATATATATATATATATATATATATATATATATATATATATAATCCCTAAGGACCCATTATAAAGGTTCCTGTTGATTTGAGGCGGCGCTACTATCAGCAGCACGAAAATTATAAACTTTAGAATGAAAACTTCCTGTACGAGACTGCACTGCCTTTGGTCAAATGACAATCATACAGCCTCTCTAAAGTCTGCAGTGATAGTCTGCAGTGCGTGCCAGTGAATGGTAGGCTCTGGTGTCAGCACATTCTACCTCGACAGCTAGAGAGAGGATAGGCTCAAAGAAGGGCGTCGTTGTTCGTTCGTCTCAAATGCTGCTTCGCTCAGACAGGAATAGCAATTAGGCACAACGAAAGAAAGAAAAAAACAACAGGAACAGAAGAGGAAGAAATCAAACAAGCGTTTTCCCCTCGAAGGCTCAGTCGTCTGTCTCTGACAACACCTCGTTAAGGAGAAAAAAGAAATAGGGAAAATATATATATATATACATATATATATATATATATATATATATATATATATATATATAAACAGATTGCTAATACACCTAATTAATACAGTAATGCGCCCCTGTACAAAACGAAACGACACGATACTTCCCAGTACAAATATGCAAGGCGTCAGTACACACGAGCCAGAGTCTTGTTTTCGCACCACCCGTCTTCTTCCGATATCCCGATGTCGAAGGACGAGAGACTTCCTCCCTCCTTTCGGTTGACGGGGTAGCCTCTCTCTCTCCCTCTCAGTGCGAGTGGGGGCACATCCCTCTCGCCTTTTCCACACCTCCAGCTGACGATATCTCACTTCCTAACTCCCTAACTTCCTAACTTCCTAACTTAAAAATGACGAGACCATAACCCATCACTCCCACGTTGTGTGAAATGAATGGATTTCCTCTGCATGTACAACCCTTAGAGGATGGGGCTGCGAGGGACTACGCCCGATAAACCTCACCTATCCTACTGTACCACGTACAACCCTCCTAGGTCGAGTAGTCGCAAACATCCCTAATAACCTGACCTACGCTTCTGTAGCAGGTGCAATCCTCTCGGGTTGGGCGTTCACAGCCATCCATAACAACAGGACTTCAGAAAGGACTGTCCCCCTCCAACCTCACCTACGGCAACTGGGCGAGGACCCCTCTCCCCACACCCAACACTCACTCAATTTCTAAGCTGGAAGACAACTCACTCCAAGACAAAGCAGAAATCCACAACCCCGTTAGTGCAAGATGGCAAAGCCATCCCTACTGTGGGCTGGTTTGTTGTGCTGATTGGATGGGGGGTTATTAAGAGTTTTAGGCCTATCGACTGCCAGGGGGGGTCATTAAAAAGCCGTCAGCGTCAAGATCATAACACGATTCGAAAAATCTTGAGCACCTTTATGCGTTGAGGATTGATCCTAAGGCCATATACGCTCTGCCTGTGTGTTTGACCATTGTAGGGAGTATGAAACCCCGTCTTTTGGTGGGCAAAGCAGGATTCTCCTCCCACAGGTACTAGGTAAAGATCTCCCACTTCTCGGCTGTAAGCAGAGAGAGTCCCTCTGTGTGAGTTAGCAGGATTCTCTTTACTACGTGAACAGACCCTCTTCCCATCGTGACAAGCATAGTAATGGCAAAGGGGAAAACTCCTACCCCCTTCAAACGGAGCACAGGACTTCCTCTCCTTGATATCGACAGGAGAAAACCTACACTCTTTACCACCGTGAGTTGGTGAAGCTACCTTGCCCCACTGTGGGCAGGCATCATCGCCTCCCTCCCACTGCGGGTAGGCATACATCACCGTCTCACTCCCACTGTGGGTTGGCATCATCGCCTTCCTCGCACTGTGGGTAGGCATACATCACCGCCTCACTCCCACTGTGGGCTGGCATCATCGTCTCCCTCCCACTGTGGGTGGGCAGACATCACTGTCTCCCTCCGTGTTGTGGGCTGGCATCACTGTCTCCCTCCCGCTGTGGGCAGGCATCACTGTCTTCCTCCCACTGTGGGCGGGCCCAGACCACCCACGCCATCCCCTGCGTGTAAAAACCGTCATCCTGGGTGTCGCGTTTCTGTCTTCGGTTCAGATGCGTAACGTGTGTGTAACTTTTCTTTTTCCCTTCCCCGCCTCTCACACCCCTCCTGAAGGGATAGGGGGTTGGGGGCGCCCTCTCTTCTCACTCACACCAGCACCAACCTCACTCCCTCCCGACACCCACCCACCCACTCCCTCTCCCGCCCAGATCACATTCTAATTACATTTTCCGCCCTCCATTCTCGATGGGGAATTACATTTTTGCCTACAGCTATCTCGTACACGCCTCTGCTCCTTGGCAAATGGTAGCATCTCCCTCTTGAGCGTCAGTCCATTTCCCGTCTTCCCTCCTCCCTCTTCCTCCCTCACCCCCCTCTACCCTCCTCCCTCCCTCCCTCTCTCTCTCTCTTCCATCATATCATCCCTACACGTCCCTTTCCTCCTCCCTCCTCCTCCTCCTCCTCCTCCACCTCCTCCCTTCTCCTCTACCCGAATAAACACATTAGCCCTCGTACAAAAACTGTGTGGTGCTGGTTGTGTGTGTGTGTGTGTGTGTGGAGCGAGGCACCACAGTGGTCCTTTCGAGGTTTTGCAGGGGCAGGTTCTCGTCCCACCGGCGACCTTGTTCTCTCCTCACGGGTCCGTGCGGTAGCACCTGACGTCAGACGGACCTTCGAATTGAATGTGCTTGGTCGGGGGAGGGGAGAGAGAGAGAGAGAGAGAGAGAGAGAGAGAGAGAGAGAGAGAGAGAGAGCATAGCTAATCTTTGACATCTGCTAAGGTGTACATCTATATGTGTCGAGTTATTCATTATCTTTTTTTCTTTATACATAGCCTCCTGTACAAACTATAGAGTTTGATTTTGAATAAGATTAAAGTATATCGTGTCAAAGATAAGATATATATATATATATATATATACAGAAATAAAAGTTACGTGTAACATTTAGCACTATATTTATAGAATGGGAACTACGTACGAATTCTTTTCTTAGAAAACTAAGCGAATAGTCCGTCAAACCAGAAGACCCTTAGATGGTTAATTAAGCTTTACGTGGAGGATACGCGTAAGAGAGAGAGAGAGAGAAGAAAAGAACATTTACATCTCTGTCACCGTATCGTGTGGACGGAATGCATCAGTCTTCAGAATAGCTCTATATCCGTCATATTCAAGTGAACTGGTTTTACACGAGTCTTTTTTTTTTTTTCCCTCTCTGAAACATCCGTATATCTTTTCACTCTTACCACACTAATCTCTGAGCTTCTGCCTTTTTCTTCCGCTATCGCAAATAGCCTCTTCAGGACCCAGTGGTCTGTTACCGTTTGTATTGTATAGCAATACTCTGACACAGCCCGTCTAACAGAAAAGAATCACACGTATAGATTACATGATGATCTCTTGCTGACTCGTATTCTAGACTGACCTAGACACCTGCAGTATTGTCAAGAAATCGAAATCTATCAAAAGACACATTGTGTTAACGACGTTGGGTGAGGGGGGGCGGCGAGGGGGAGAGAGGGGATTATGATACAACACAGAGTACTTCATGAAAACGAGAAGAAAGGACGACTCGAAATGTATGTTCTTGCTCTCACAGGCACATTAATCCGCGAGTTCCTGATATCTTCCACTTGTACAAAGGAGCCTAAACCCCCCCTCCCCTCAACCACTTCTGACGAAGAGCAATTTTTCTTATATGAAATTGCTTATGATGAATGGATATCTTAAGGCCTGTAAAACCGAATTTCACCGCCTTTATTTGTCAGTTGGAAGACATAACGGAAAGAAGAAAAGGAAGGCAGACAGACTCTGTGCAGTACTGCAGGTAATGACGCAAAAAAAGAAAATTGTATTCTTACACCGTTCAGTATCACAGTTAATAACGATAAAAAAAGAAAAAGCCGTATTCTCGCCCCACACCGTATAGCTGGTAACAAAAAAGTGGTATTATCGCTTTGTAAAGTAAAATTTAGCAGTCTATCTGGTAATGGCGGACAGGTTATGAGCATAAACACATTCATCCAAGAAAATTAAGGGTTGGGCGAGGAACACGTCGCACGTTACGACCTTGGACGATAAAACAAAACACAGTCCGCCCGTAATATTATAGACTACATAAAACACGCGACTCTTTTTCTTTTTACGCGACCGGACACGATACTGACCGGGGCGGCGGCAGAGGCGAGGTCTTCTTCAAGAGCCCACCTACATAACGAGAGAGAACGTAGCCCAATTGCACAGCCCGACGTCACTAATCCCGTCGCCAAAGAAAATTTCCAGTTAACAGCTTTCTTTCAGGACCGGTATCGGTGGGCGCGAATTGCGGCGAAATTGGACGGGAGTTGTCGTAATCACGTCATAGCGTTTCATCAACTTCTCTTTTTTGCGAAGTAGAAGACACAAGGGATCTATTACGCATACGTGAAACAAAGAGCGGAATTTGGGAATTGGACGAGAGCGTCTCTACTTTAGAAAACTTACCATCTAAGGATCCTCTAGGTCTGACGGGAACTCGCTTAGTTTTCTAAGAAAGAATTCTTCTTACGGGAATCTCCCTCAGGCTTCGATTAAAGTCCTGGGGGTGATAAACCTATTCATTCATTGGGTGTTTCCAGTTAAGCATCGCCAGGGACAGCTATGGTGACTGCCTATGGAATTCACATAACATAAGCGCATAAGTCCATCCATTCAAAACTTAAAGCCATCCCTCCAAGCTTCCCTCCAGTGCTAATTCTATTAAGGAGCGAAATGACAGAGAGTTTGCTATTCTCAAGAAACATTTCAACTCATACGGTATCCTCGTTCTCCATATGAAAAAGCCAGGCCGGCACCTGGAGTCTGAAGACTCGGTGCTGCATATATCAAGCGATTCGCTTTAAGGTACGGGTTGTGTTGAGGACGGTAAGGAAGAGGATCGTTAACGTGACCTGTGTATGTCAAGGGATCAGTTGCTGCAGGCGAGGTTATAAGAGGTGGGTTGGTCGACAGATATGTTGATGGTTGGTGTTCTGTCGTCTAAGTCTTCGCTAGCGCCACCTATCCATACATTATAAGAGATTATATATATATATATATATATATATATATATATATATATATATATATATATATATATCTATATATATATATATATATATATATATATATATATATATATTTATATGAAACAAGAGGCACAGAGGCTGACAGTAAGCAGAGATGAGTGACATACACTCACTCACTCTGGCTCACACTGCGACTCCTCCACACTCACTCACTCACTCACTCTGGCTCACACTGTGACTTTTCCCTCACCCTTTCACTCACTCTTACTAGACTCCTCGAAACACACACACTCACTCTAGCTCACACTATGGGTTCTCCCTCTCTCACTCACTCACTTTGACTTACGTTGTATGCAAGTCCTTAATCTCATTCACTCACTCTGGCTCTCACTCTGACACCTAACCCTCTAACTCACTCTGGCTTTACCACATTCCCCTCACTCCCTCTATATACTTATATACATATACTACATATATAGCATATGCATATACACATACCAACCCCTTTCACTCATATGGATACATACCTATATCTTCCTATGTATCTGTATGTATTTTTCTACATATATATTTCTTCCTACTATCTACCCATTTATAAGTATGTAGATATCAATTGACAAATAAACATATATATATACACACACATTAATAGCTACACACACACACTCTCTCTCTCTCTCTCTCTCTCTCTCTCTCTCTCTCTCTCTCTCTCTTTATCTATCCATCTATCTATCTATCTCTCACATACATGAACGGCAAAGGTCGGCCTCAGTGCTCTAGAATATTGTGTTAAATGATAACGCCAAAATTTGCCCGAGGAATTGCTATTCTAATACCTACACCTACGCATACGAATGGTTGAGATACGCTTTTTACGAATTCTACTCTCTGGGATAAACCGCACTGATGAAATGCAACAGAAAATTTACGATAAATCACAAATAATCTTGCATCATTTATTGTGGGATACATACAGGTGATTTCTTTTACCTATAAATAGTTGAAATTATCATCATTCACCAGTATTCGACTTCACAAAATTGAGCTCACGGTTCAGACTAACATAATTGAAAACATATCAAACGAATGAATGAGAAAAAAAATGAAAAACAAAAATCTCATGCACTTCCATCTGTCATGTGTCTCATTCATCAACCTCATTATACCCTCACTTTACGTACTCTCTCTCCAGAGAGAGAGAGAGAGAGAGAGAGAGAGAGAGAGAGAGAGAGAGACTAGTAATCTCATCTGCATCGACCTCACCCAGATAACGTTGCTAAGAGCAAGGGTTTTTCATCTCGCGGCAAAAGAATTAAAATGCGTTGGACCTCACGCAGCAAGATGGCTTTCTTTACCTGAGTGATGCGTACGCAACCATCCTCGCGGACGAAAAACCCCGAGTCAAAAATCATTGATTCGTGCGAGTCAATCCAGTTAACAAGGCCGTCCAATCACGTACCACTTGCTTGATCCCCTTCTCGATCAATCACGTACTTAATTGATCCCCTTTCTCGATCAATCACGTACCAACTTGATTTCCTCCTCGATCAATCACGTACCACTTGATCTTCTTCCCGATCAATCACGTACCACTTGCTTGATCCCCTTCTCGATCAATCACGTACTTAATTGATCCCCTTCTCGATCAATCACGTACCAATTGATTTTCCTCCTCGATCAATCACGTACCAACTTGATTTTCCTCCTCGATCAATCACGTACCACTTGATCTTCTTCCCGATCAATCACGTACCACTTGCTTGATACCCTTCACGATCAATCACGTACTTAATTGATCCCCTTCCCGATCAATCACGTACCAACTTGATTTCCTTCTCGGCAAAATCATTTCCCAGTCGATTTCGTTTCTCGTCCAATCGCATACCAGTTGAAGTATGTTCTCTACCAATCAACGTGCCAGTTGATCTCTTTTTTTTCAACGTACCGGTTGAAGTCGTTTCGACCAATCACATGTCACCCAGTCTCCTCTCGAAACAATCACGTACCGCTCGATCTCGCGACCAGACTACCAGTCTACTAGCTTAACGTCTCTTCTCTATCGCTTACGACTAAAGGCGTCTCCGGTAATACATAAACAGAAGACCTCCTTCGGGAAAATAGCTACACTAAAACTCGTACGGTTCGCTCGCCATGCTCTGGTAGCGAGTACCATCCATCCTCTCGTCCTCGTTAGCTGAACGAGACACTGGCACCAGTTATGCCTCTCGTACGCACACACGACCCAACCCCTCCGTGCCACGCCGAGGGGCTGCCTAGCCTTAGGTCTCTCCGTTATGCCTAACACACCAGTCGGTCCCGCCACCTAGCCCTCGGGTGTGGACGTCATACCTTAGCCAAACAAGTCACACTGCCCTCCAATCTCACGGCCGTGTCTCCATCTCACAAAACAGCAACAACTTCCGCATCTGTTTCACATGTAACGTAACCTCATTCCATGTACGACGGTTTAAGAGCCTCCCTCCACACCCTCAATTCACACCACTCCCTCTTCCGTCTCTCTCTTCTCTCTCTCTCTCTCTCTCTCTCTCTCTCTCTCTCTCTCCCTCTTTTGGCCCACACTTCATGCATCCTCAGCATTATAAAACTCCCTCTCACTTCTCTCTTCTCTCCTTCTATCTCAAGACTCACCCGAGGACAATCCCTCCCTCCCTCCCTCTCTCCCTCCCTCTCACTCACTCCCTCACCCAGGAGGTGACAACCATGTCCCCCTCACCAAATCCCTCTCATAAAAGGCTCATTACGGTCTTTAAGGAATGTACTGTTTTGACATTCCTGTTTGTTTAAGCTCCCCTGACAACAGATGTCATGTTCGGGGTCTGTAGATTTATGCATATCATAACGAGTTCTGCCAAAAGGAAAGATAATATAACTTGGGTTGGACTCTTCCGAAGTGGGAAGTCCTCCGACGAGACTGTGCTCTCGCTCTCTCTCTCTCACTCTCTCTCTCTCTCTCGTCGACTGGTGGGTGATGCAGCCTCCTCGACAGAGGCGACTCACCAATCGTGGGGGGTGACCTAAAGCAGGAGGCGTTACAATGTGTGAACTGGTTATACTGGGGAGGCTCCTGTGGAGTGAGCCTGAGTGTGTAATCAACAGAGGAGACGACGGAGATCTGTCAAAAGGTCAGGGTGTGTACGTCTCAAAAGGCTTTAAGGGATCTGGTAAAGTATGCCCGAGTCTGAAATAACTGTAGTGGTTATTTGAGAGAGGCTTTTTATGGTATGTTGAGGTTTCGGCTATCGCCAGGGATTACTTTAAGAATCTGTGAAATATCTTAAGGATCAGTAGAGGCATAAAGGATTACTTTAGGGGTGTTTTGTGAAATATTATGAAGTTCTTCATAGATGAAAGGTATGTGGGGAGGGAGCCATGGAGTCCTTCAACCATTCGAGTATATGTTCTGGATTCTTCGGGATTTGCGAGGTATACTGTTGGTGTGTGTAATCATCAGAGGGGCATGAAGGGGTCTTGCGAAGTACGTGGTTAAGCCTGTAATCATTAGAAACGATGCTGAGAGGGCCTTATAAGACTATGACAGAGTCTACGATTACTAAAAGACATTATGGGGTGTCTTATCAAGAGCGGGTCATGCTGAGGTGTTGTGAAGTAACGCTTGAGGCTCACATATTATGTCTCGTGCTACTGTCTTCCGTCAAGGCCTACAAAGAAACCTACATTCATGAGAGATCTCAAATACTGAATGATGCAATACTGATCCATAAAACCATGAAGGGCACTGCAGGAGTTTGCAAAAGTCATTTTCCAGTGAAGGTGGGTCTAGTAATTGCTTTGGCTTCTAATGTTGGACCTGTAAGCAAGAGGTGGAGGTTATGTTAGGGTGTCCGAAATTCTTGGAGGTTACGGTGGGTCAGAAGGCAAAGGCGGGATATGTTGTGGTCTGTAAGTAACAAGAGGTTTCAGGCTTGTTCGTGAATGAATGTGGTCACGGTAGATATGTAAGGATTGGTGATCATGCTACGTATTTTGACACGAAGTGTTTTGCTCGGTTTGGAGGGACCGTAAGGTAAGCTGGGGGTTGGAGACGGGGTCTATAGATGTTGTGCGTTACTTCTATGAGTATGAAAATATTGGAGATTTGTATCCTGTATCTGTAAACATGGAAGACTATGTTGGACTTTGTGTGCGTGTGTATGTATATTTACCTTTCTATTTGTATATATTCATATGTATAACGTGTATGTGTGTTTGTGTGTGTGTGTGTGTGTGAGTGTGTGTGTGTGTGAAAGGCTATTCGACACTAGCGAAAGCCATATTTATCAAAGACCCATTGGTACATACAGTGGCCAACACTGTACGCACCACGAGAAATATCACCCTCTTGGGGGGGGCGGCCAGAACCCGTGAACTCGAGATATCAACCCCCACAACCTTGCCCAGTCCACCAAGACGACCAACTGACCCCACTACCTGCCCCGTGTGACCCTCCACACATAACTTCAACACTCAGTGCAAGAGGAACAAGTCCATTGGTACAGCACGGTGTACTAGACATACTCCTGGGGATTATAACAACACCCTCGGCATAAGTACAACAGCTGTGGCAAAACGACGGCTGTGGGCACTGCAAACAACAGCCGTGGCACTGCAAACAAAAGCCGTGGCACTGCAAACAAAAGCTACGGCACTGCAAACAAAAGCTACGGCACTGCAAACAACAGCTGTGGCACTGCAAACAACAGCCTCGTGGCACAAATAACAGCTACTACACCACTCGCATAGGTCTAGAGAGCAACTACATTACTGCTCCCTTAAGTGACGTGCTCTCTGTTCACCTGAACGCGATTCATTTCTCATGAACATAACCAACGCTGGAACTAAAATCTGTATCACGCTTCGGTCCTACAGTCCATTCTTCGCTTTGTAGGTCTTAATGACTTCCTCAGAATAAGACGTCACTCTCTGTTCACAGTACTCAAACCAGTTCTGAAGAATTGGTTCAGGAAATCTTAAAACAAATAAGCACCTATTTACGACAAGAAGGATGTGTTGATATAAGACATGAGAGAAAAAAAAAGTTTATATGAAAAGTTGTCTTAAAATTCTTTGCATCGTTGAAAGTGTTGATACAAGATTCTTCTTAAAAGTAATGCATCAGAACAATTTACCAGGATGTGGAACATTCAATCGAGCAAGTTTGATGTGACCAAGAAGCAAAATGATTATGGCAACTTTCTGGGGATATTTGACAACTCAAATGTTTATTCTCAAGAGAGACATTCACAACAGGACGAGATGCCTGTATTAAAATATTACCAGCTGTAAATGGCGACACACACACACACACACACACACACTTGTAAATGTTAATTTACAATGCTTCAAAACGCTTCACCTCCAGACATTTTTCGCTGTTCGTCAAGCTCTCGTTGAACATCCAATAGGTATCAAATATAGAACATGTGTGAACAATAGGTGCTGCTTGTGATATAATCATCTTTAAATAATTTCTGTTGAGATTTGCGCCAACACTGTCCATGCCAGGAGGCTTTAACGAGATAGAGAGAAAAAAAAGGCAAACGTTTTAAATGAGATTCTCGACATTAACAAACGTTTGGTCAACACATTCTTACCCTTAGCCCTTGAGAACGACCCTAGGGGTATGATGGGAAGGTCTCTGACCTAACCCCTAAGGGCTGGGTCAAAGGCTCGAGTAATCATGCTCAGAGGGTGCGTCCCATCGTGCTCTAAGGGTGGTACCGTTGCGATTAAGGAGTTACGACGTTTATGGTTACATTTCAACAGACTATAGGATACTGTAATTGCTATACCAAGGCTTGGCTATAAGAACCACTGCTGTTTGGGACTATGTGGATATGGTAATGATACGACCTGTATCGTACGAGGCCATGTCTTAGGTTGTGAAAGAGAAAATACCGAGTCTTTAGGGGAGAGGAATGAACGAACCTAGAGAGATTTGGCACCACACATTAAAATAGATAGCAAGATACCTAAAATTTTCAGACAATCCATTCCTTTTCTCTCTCTCTCTCTCTCTCTCTCTCTCTCTCTCTCTCTCTCTCTCTCGCACAGGTGAATTTACGAGATATTTTGAACTCATGTAAAAAAAACAAACTTTGTAATAATCTATGTAATGGTTATGTATTCGAGAGGGTCTGATAAAGACATCCCTTGCGACCTCTGTAAATACTTTTCTGTTTTGGGCTGCCGCTCACGCCATGAGCTTGGGGTGCGCTATAAACTCGCCGCTGATACCGAACGAAGAAAGAATCTAGAGCATCATCAACTTATATCATCTACGGTATCGCCAAAATGACACACAGCATCATCATCTTTCTTTTCTTCATCATCTCCGGTAACATCAGAATGATACGGCATCATCAACTCATCATCATCATCATCTCCGGCAACACCACCATCACTATCCACATCTTAACTATCATTCTCTCCTCAACGTCTCATCACACTGTTCCTGCCGACCTACCACACACGTCTCCTCCTACCACCGCCATCAATCACTTTAAACCATCACCACCATCTGCTGCTGTGGCTGCCACCACAGAGTGTCTCTCTCTCTCTCTCTCTCTCTCTCTCTCTCTCTCTCTCTCTCTCGAACTCACAATAACCACCTCCCACGTTACTCTCCTCACCATTATAATCCTCCAGCAACCCTTAAGAGCCATTATCATAACTAACTTCCCGTGTCACCACCACTCGATTTCCACCACAAGGGCCCGTCTGTTACCGGCCACCTCTGCCATCACAACAACTCGACAACGCAAACACCAAACCCACCAGAACCACAGGCCTACCACAACCAGCCCCACTAGCAACCACCATCTAACCTGATCGCCAACAACTATCTACCACAACCAGTACTACCACCATCTGCCTGCCACCCAGCCTCCTCACGACTGATACCACCCACTTCACCACAATCAGCCGACCACCACCACCACATCTGCACGCCTTGTAACGTTGACAGGCGGACGCATGGGTGGGGTCGGCGTACGGTTACATGCGTGGGGGTAGTAGAGGAGGGGGTGGGGGGGTGGTTGTTATGGTGCTGGTTATATGGTTGGTGGGGGCGTAGCAGGGGTTGGGGTGTTGGCGAGGGAGGGAGGGGAAGGAGGGGCGGCGTCCGGACGTTTTATAGCGTGGAGGGTGGTACGTAGGGGGTTGGGGGAACTGTAGTGGGGGAGCATGGTGGGGGAGTGTGGTGGGGTGGTGGTGGTGGTGTCGCGTTTTGGAAGTGATGTACGACTAGTCAAGGCTTTTGTCTATTGGTGGCTACCGTGGAGCCTCGGCCTTTATGCCCACGTCAACTAGATCATAGTGACCTGATTTAAAGGGGAGGAAGTCTTGAAGGGGAGAGGAGAGGTGGTGGCTGGTGGGATGGGGAGGAAGGGAAGATTTGGCGAGGAGGGTAGAAAAGACGAGGGTAGGTAACTGGGAGACTTGGCAAGGCAGGGGGCATGGAAGGTAGGTGACAGGGAGGCTTAGCAGGGAGAAGAAACAGGGGGTAACTAACCGGGGAAGCTTGGCAGGGAAGAGGGAGTACCTGACAGAGAGGCTTGGCAGGAAGGCTAAGGGAGAGGGAGGAGCTGACAGGGAGGTTATAATCACACGGGAAGGCTAAACACGTGACAAACGTCAGACATGATGTTTACCAACATCATTAAGTTGGTCTTAGTAACCCTCGAGCGACTTCATATTTCTCATCTTTACAACCAGCACTTCAGACCATTCAGCGCAGACACACTGGTCAGCAGATCCGCTCAATCAACTTCCATTGCTTGTCTATGGACCTCTTATACAACTGGTTAATCAACTTCCATCGCTAGTGGAAGGATCTCTTATGCAATTATACATAAAATCCTGAAACGCTGGTGGAACAGGGTACTCCCATCTGAGCCATATGATGCAAGATGAAATATTCAAATGCAAATATTTCATTAAATGTATTCATCTGGAGACATCACAGAATTCGCAACCAGAGTTCTAATATTCAGCTGGTGGATGGTGAACTCCTGTTCACACATTACAATATACTCATTACGCAACTGATCAAAAAAAGTGACTACGAGATGTGTCCTTTAAACTCATTAGAGGGAGACGGAGAGAGAGATAGGGAAGAGAGAGAGAAAGACTCAAATCTCGTCAATACATTATTTACACACATCAGAAATGTAGTAGGACACGAGCCCTGAGGGACTCCCACTCTTTTGCACATTTGAAGCTCCATAGAGCAGCAGTCAGGCGCCAATATCACCTCTCTCTCTCTCTCTCTCTCTCTCTCTCTCTCTCTTTCCCTTCCCTTGGAAAAGTCACTTGCCTGCGAGAAGGTGTTGTTCCCCCTTCCACGTCCACAATTCCCTCGCGGTGATACTTCGTCATAGGAAGTGTGAGCGATCTGTTGCTTACGTGTGCCCCGCCCGTCTCTTTACAGGGATAACCTGTCCTGTATTACGAGTATGATCTAGTGGTGGAGTCGCGTCCTTCGGGCACCATCTAGTGGTATACGAGGGATGAAGGACAGAGTTCGTAATAGCTTTACGCAAGCGGTATCGAATACACCAACTCTGGCAAGGCAAGGTACGCTGTTTCGAGGGGATTTCTTCCTGAGTTTAAACACTGGTGATAATAAATTTAATGGCCTTTTAAGATTACACAATAGTTCTTTTATACAAATGAATACGAAGGAATACTGACAGCAACAGACCACTGGGTCCTTCCTATGCTAATTGTGGTACTGGAGGATATCAGAAACTCAAAAGACTAGTGTGGTAAGAGTAGAAAGGCATACAATTCATTCGTAGAGAGAATAACCTGCAAACTGTTCATTTGACTAAGGGGAAGCAATTGATCTTAATAGTGACTTAAAACGAGTCTGTTCTTAAACGTATCCTTAGTAGTAATTTCAAATACTTTTCATTGGTAAATCATTCCATATGCTAACGATCCTGCTGAAGAAGTACTTTGGCTCATTTAAGGTAAAACGTTGTTGAACTGAGATGAAACAGTCAAAGACATACTATGACACTGGTCTGTGGGACTTGAGCACGGATGGTGGAGATATCTGGTTTCGATGCATCGCACGTTGACAGCTAGAGAGAGTAGAGTGGATGTGGTTAGTAAACTTAGGCCGCTACTTTTCGTCTGTGCCCTGAACTATGTCGCTAAAGTGAGAAAACTGCGAACAGATATACGAAAACTAACTGCTCTAAAAGTTGCTGTAGCCATGTGTATGAAAACACCATACAGAGTCCCTACTGCAATTAGAAGCAGCTGAGATTCACATGTTCTGAGGTCCTATTATGGATTTGGATACATATGTATGTTTATGTTTGTTGCACTGTCGAGATGTATGCGTACAAGCCAACAGACCTACAGAAAAGACACACACACACATATATATATATACTCATATACGTACATATACAGCTCATACGGCAGTTTGGCAATCAACTGCTGACACACCCTCCCCGTCACAGAGACCTCCTCCACCCCGACGCCCCTCCACCACGGACCGCCGTTCGTCACCATAGTCGACTTGTTCCAATAAGAGCTCGTACAGGACAGAACAGCCTTATAATTACCATCGTGAATTTCATAAACAATACATAAACACCAGTGCACAGCTATGAAATCGTGAATTTCATAAACAATGCATAAACACAAGTGCATAGCTATGAAATCGAACAGCTCAGTTTTCTGTTAGTTAGGCAGTGTGGTAGCTCAACTACGGTATTACTGTTAACTACTTATCACTTATGTTCAATCAAGTTCATGACGTATAAATCACCATTTGCTCTGTAAACGCTCCTTCCTATCTAAATGTACCTCACCCATATGATTGCATCCAAGTTGGGAAATATTCACGTCACCCTAATTTAAAGCTCTTGTATGATTAGTCAACTGACAACTATCATGATCTCCCATTTCTGTTATATTTGTAATACCTCAACCGTGTATTCCCAGCCCAATTGCTGCCTAAATCCAATAAACCGTTATTTATTTATCTGTTTATGTATCTGTATACCGTAAGTGATTAACTTTTCGTGTGTATTTATTCATCAATTTATTTATTGTAAATGATTAACTCTGTGTGTGTGTGTTTGCCATTATCTATTTGTACTGTATGGGGGAGTTTTACACTCGAGGGGCCACATCACTTGAACATTCTCTACTGTCGTACAACTTCGTGTGTGTGTGTGTGTGTGTGTGTGTGTGTGTGTTTTGCAAGTCCGCATTTCCCTCATGGTGATACTTCGTCATGGGAAGTATGAGCGATTTGTTGTTTACGTGCGCCCGTCTCTTACAGATAAGCTGTCATATATCACAAGTATGATCTAGTGGTGGAGTCATGTCCTTCACGCAACGTTTGGTGTGAGGGATGAAGGACCATTTGTAATTGCTTTAAACACACACACACACACACGTTAACGAATATACTGTACCATCTCTGAAGGGAAGGTCTGACAGAAAGGTATGGACTTGCGTTCATTCGCTATAACGTTTTGATACAAGTAAAATGACGTCTTTAAATTCCGTATTTTCCTTGCACTTTCATTCTAGAGACTGGCATGAGAAAGTGCTTTTGCTACGATCTGGTAGACACAGGAGTACCTCCTACAGGAGTAAAGTACTTAAGTGATGTGGTTAAATAGAATTAAGGTAACTTATTATCAGAGTTTAAGTGTCGAGTGCGTTTGTTTTCGTGATAAAGAGTCGATCAGCTTCGTTAAAGGTTTAAGTACTTCATCTCTATGACAGAAGAGTCGAGTGATTATACGCTCAGGTAGAGAGGAATGTATCGATGTGGTTTTCGAGGAGTGTCGGAATGCTAATGCGACGTCGATCGTTTGTGTGCGGTGGAAGCGTTTTGGAATAATGACGTGTTATGTTGATAAAAATGTCGAGCATTTCTCGAGTAATAAAGTGATATGATAAAGCTTCTAGTGTTTTTAGCATTAAAGTGCTAATGGTAATAAATTGTCGATTATTTTCGCGCAAGAAAGTGTTATGGCAAACTGTCGATTATCTTCAAGTAAGGAAGTGCTGTGGCAACAAAGTGTCTATTACCTTTCGAGAATTAACGAGCTGTGGCAGTAAAGCGTTGATTGTTTTTTTTGAGCAGTAGCTTGCTGTGGTGATGAATGTATCGAGTGTCTGCGTAACCGTACCGAGATAGGGTCTAGCTACCATTGGCGTACCAATGGGAACACGAGTCGCACGTGCGTGTGTCGTGCTACAGATCCGAGTAGAGTGTACGAGTTCGAGAAGCTTTCCGAGCAGAGGTTCGAAGACTCGATCAGTTTCTGTACTCCAGCGTAAGTTACTGATGGCCTCCGACCTTTCTGGTCTTTTTTTTATACATTGTGAGGCTCCAGTCACGGACTAAAGTCCACTTCGAGGCCGGACTTTAACTGAAATGCAGAGAGGATTATGAAAGGGAGGAAAGAAGAGACGAGGGAAAGCATTTACGAATTTTGGAGGAAGTGGAAAACACGTCTTTTAAAATGTACCGGTCGTAGTCCTTTTAGAAGGTGATAAGGTGAATAGTGCACTCCTTTAAGGGGAATAATACTTGTCAAAGGCTGAAAATAAAGGCGACTGTGTTTGCACGGCAAGGCCAGACTGCAGTCAGGACACTGGTCGACCCTTAGCAAGGGTAAACCGGTGAAGGAAAAAGGGAAGGATTTCGGACACACTTTGGCGTATAAGCTGTTGAACAGGGAAAGGAAAGCAGTTCATAGGGCATATTCCAAATCTGAAAGATATGAACCACATAGGCATGCGCTACTTCGAGTATATTTAGTTTATGAAACTGGTTAATGTAGTTTATGATATTGATAGACACACTCATTGCAAAGAGCCAATGATAAGGTCACTTTAGTCTCAACTCGCCGGTAAAATACAGAGAAATAACGATTTGGTGAATGGGTGTCTCAGAACAGCGACTCGGAATTCAAACAAGAGGATTTATTATCCACATACGACGGTGTCTATGCACAGTCGTGGACACAAGTCCGTTCCATCTTCTTATGTCTATATTGATTGGACATCTGAAAACTCTTTGACAATCATTTCTTACGCACACTCAAGAGTAGATGGTACGCCTAGTTAGGCCTGGAAACGCAGGGCATCGTTCAGCTAAACTTACTGTTTGTCTTACGATAAGGATTATAAGTATAATCCGAGTCAGGAAAATACCAAGGAGTTTTTAGAGCCATGGATCAGTGCACATCTCAGAAGATGGAACTTGGTCGAAACACTGTCACCAAATAGCAAGGTGTCTATTGTCAGCTATAATACTGGGATATATCGAACCTGAGATATTTCGACCTGAGGTTCGATGCATGTCTCTGAAGATGGAACTTGGTCAAGACATTTTATACCAACACGTGCGAGTAGACGTCAATAGACGTTCCCACCGTTTCACGTCTCATGTTTGCACAAGCTACGTGTCTGTTGTCAGCCATAATCGTCATAGCAGGGAACAAACTATAGTCAGTGGCTACACTTCACCGCTATGTAAGCGAATCTCTAATTCCCTCCTTTACGTTTTCATGCTACTGGTAGGTCAGCAAAAACTGGGATGAATGGAAAAAACCAGAGCAGCTTATAGACAGGAGCACCTCTCGACCGAATACCTGTAGAGATGCGTATCAACCATCTAATTCCATCGCATATTTACCATCAGCGTGAGAAACCTTGCGTCTTGGCCGGATATCCGAAGCAAATGGACAAAGAATGACGCGCAAAGCTGTGCGGACAGGAAGGCCAAGGGGTCGAAGACTGCGTTGTGATTCTCACAGACCCGCGTGGGGGTACTAGGAGACGACCACCGCTTATCCTGCTTTCTAACGAAGGACAGAACACCCGAGAAACACGACATGAGCGTCGTTAAACCCACTTGGATTAGCTGCGCATAGTCCTGAAGGTGATTTATTCCCCCTTGCAGCTAGGGATGGGGTGCCTCTCTCTCTCTGTATATATATGTATGGAGGCGTTGAGCATAAACCAGACAACAATAGTGTGGATGATCCTTTGCCGGCGAAGAGTGGCTGACGACTCGACTGCTGCCGCTGTGGGAGAGATGGTAATGTGCCTGCTGGAGGCGCGATGCGAGGCGTCGTCGCCGCGGGAGAAATGACTACTTAAATGCATCCGCCAGCACTGCCCCCGCGGTGATGATGGTTAGGAAATTGCGCCGAAGGTGATTGCTGAGGATGCCGCCCGTGTTACGGTCGTTGAGGGCGCTGCCTGTGTTACGTCTGCCTTGGGCGCTGCCTGCGTTAACGGATTTCTGCCCTAGTGAAGAGACCCGATGCAAATTCTGCGCATGGATACCGCTCGCATGTCACCTCACGTCGCATGGACGCAAGTTTCTCTCCTACTGTGCCAAATGAGGTTTATTAACGACGCTGCGAGTGGGAGTGGGGTCCAAGAGATCTCACATAGGAGGAACAAAAAGGCCAGGCTCCCACTGATGAGGACGACTGCCTTAAAGACTGCTCTGCGCTTGGAGAGACACGGGAGATAAACCAGGCTCGCCGCTGTGGACATGGATGCAACATGACTTCACGACAGGGAGACGAGCGTCGACTCTTTTTGTAACATATAACCATCTTTCATCTCTCTCTCTCTCTCTCTCTCGGCCACACTCCAGATATGGACACGAGTAGCCATGAACTTAAACGGTGCAAAACAAAAAGATCCTTCAGGCTAGTAATGGCACGATGTCATATGAAAGGCGTCAGATACGACGCACAGCAAAACGTGTTGCTACAGTGAATGATTTTCTGACAATTGGATGGAAGGAATTAAGAGAAGGGACGTTTGCGATGACTGATAGGAGACGTCAGAGAAAACGCATAGCAAGACCTGAGAGCCGATAGATCGATTACGAATTTCCTAACAGTCAGAAGGTGGAAATACAAGAGTGACGTAATACAATACATAAAATGCGTCACATACAACGCAGAGTAAGACGAGCTGCCAAATAGACTGACAATGAATTTTCTAATAACCAGAATGATGATATACAAGAGCTGTTATATTACGTCCATCTTACATATTACATAATTACGTTACAATTATTACATTAAACGAGAATGGAACATGTGAAGTCAACGAGCCAACGAAATTTGATTTTACAGTCTAGGAAAAGAATTGACGATATATTCTTCAAAGAACATATTTGTGAAGATAAAGACAGTATTTCATTTGCAAACAATTACCAAGGCTCAGGAAGTGCTTCTATTGCCAGCAGAGATACAAGAAGCAAGTCCTGATTAGAAAGTCATTACAGTTCATAAGAGAAATGTTGAAGATTTTACAACAGTTGTGTTTTAAGTGCGGGACACAAGGAGTGAAATATATTTCCTTAGTGTTAAATATATTTCCTTAGCGTATAAGTTTTAATTTGTTATCTACTTTGGCAAGGAGAGGGATTTCTGGCTTGGTTGGGGAACCTTGTGTGATGCCGGAGAGGAATGTAACACAGTCACCTCAGTGGGTGTGGGAGGGGAGGACGGGTCGAGTCCAGCAGTTAATGCCTCGTAGATTCGCTCCCTTGTTTCTGGAACGCTTCTTTCTCTCTCTCTACACACGCACACACACACTCACAGACAAAGACACACACACACACACACACACATGTATATAGGAGTAGCCAGCCTCCACTTGCTTGAGGTTACACCGCGAGTGAAGAGTCACCTTAGGCGAGGTTGCGTCAAAGAACTTCACACACCAAAAGGAGTTTTCAATTTTCAGCTATTGGAAGTAGCGCAGCCATGGGCTACAGGAGTCTTTGCAAAGACATCCTGGGCAATACCAGGACTCTTTCTCGATACTTAGCTC
>JAYMFT010376984.1:0-20956 GCA_038088735.1 Panulirus argus | reverse complement strand
AAAGTAAACACCTGGATTAAAATCACTTAGTTTACAAGAAATAAATTCATAATACAAAAAATAACACATCACTCGGGCTGAAACATCTACGTTACTTTAATGCCCTGGTAAATTTTAAAACCAAGGAGGTCTCGTCCTATACAAACTTCAAATATAAAAACATAATAATATAACACGGTGACAACTCTAAAGGCACATTACAATACACAGTGACACTCAGTTAACACAAGATAATAATAATACTACAACCGTGGTGTCGCTGGACGCTACATCTCTCAGGCAATCGCTGTGGCTTCGGGCTTGTTAGCAGGGAGATCCTTCACTTGGTGGCTGGTTTTATTTGAGGTGTGTTATATACAGAGTCAATTCGAATTGGCTGACTCCATCCCGTCACGTCCATCACCTCAATTGTGATTGGAGGGAGTGACCACACAGTGTCAGTTCCTATTGGCTAACGAGGTCGGGACAAGCCCCTCATCTTGAGTGTGAGATCCTGGGAACGGAAGTAAATCCACGGCTCCTGTCCATAGCTAAGAAGGGATTAATGGCTACCAGTGGTAGTCGGACGTCCCAACTGCGAAAGCTGTGTGACTTGGCACCTGACACCGACAACCGCAGAGGGGCCAACGGAACCTCCTGCTGGTTTGGTATCCACAGTGAGGACCTTCTCACACTGTATAAATCCAAGACTCACCACAAAGCACACGTGTGTGAAAAGATCCCTGGCTGGGAAAGAAAAACATTGGGAAATAAAACATAATATGAACGCACAGGTTCGTAATATATATATATATATATATATATATATATATATATATATATATATATATATATATATATATATGAAAAAAGAGAGGCAGATATTCAAGAGAAAGGTTAGCAAGACTTTCCCTCATTCAAAGGTTCTGGAACGAAACTTGATCACTTTCATCAACTTTAGAGAATAAGGCAGTTAGTTGCTCCTAAATTGATAATTCAATAAACGAGATAATTTCGAGTTCCGCTGTGTGCCAATTTTAGCAATGGCTGATGAGTGGTTTCAGTTTGAGCAAAGACGTTCCAACACTGCTTTCAGACTTGAAGTCTGACGAATATTCGCTGGAGAAGTCAGTACAAACCGTCGGAGATTCTGCCGACCCCCAGGTCACTGTAATACTTAGGTCTCTTATGTTCAGAAAACATTTGACACCTCGTAACCTATCGTGGACGCGCAGGCCAGTGATCGGTTAATCCCTTGTTATGTGCGCGAACTTGTCCAGCGACCTTTCCTGACACCAGTTTCCAACGGGTGCTGTTAACGAAGTCTTCTTCACCCCCTCCCTATCGCATTACAAACCCGTTCTAATCAGGGGAAATGGGTTAGTGATTGGTTCTATCAAGAAATGAGTCCCTCAAACTGGCCAGTCACCGGGAGTCTTTTAGACGTTGGGTCGAAGGGGGAAGTGAGAGCGTCGTCCTAACGCCACTCCCGGCGAAGGGTGGCAATGGGCACCTCCTCTCCTCCCGGAAGACCCGCCGGATGGCAACACTCCCTGACGGCGCGGCGGTTATCCGCGCCAACTTTCACACACGATATCACAAGCCGAGAGGCAGGCACCGGATATCCTGTTCCCGGACCCCTGTGCCTCGCTCCCTCCTCCCCAGGACGTTGGCAACGTTAACCCGCCCAAGCCTGAGATCCTCTGGAACGGCAAGAATAACCTAAATCCTCGACCACTGTCACCTACGGGATTCTTGGCCAAGATTTACGTTAGATTTAACGTTCTCTTCGCTGACCGTGGTCACGTCAGTCACTTATCGTTATTACGATCCTGTGTACGACGATCTAGTCATGATGATCAGGGATTCCAAGCATTAAGGTAAACCCGGTGAACACGACGGTACGACCCGTGAGCACGACCCTTGGGTATGATGGTCAGACTCTCATACCCGAGGGTCGTACCGTCGCGCTTAGTGGCTTAACGACAGGTCACACTGACGTAAGGTTCACACTATGCCTTATGGAACATAATCAGAGCCGCACGAGTGCTTCCGCCTGTTCAAATGTAACACACGTCTGCATCCTACTACGTTACTATGTCCGGATTATAGCAAGTCACTAAGTCTAGATTATACCAGGGCAGTACGTCAGTTACACGGTTCACACGTCACTAAGTATGGATTGCATTAGGACACTTCGACAGCTGTACCAGTCGCTACGTATGACTGGATCAGACCACATCATACTGTCAGGTTTTTAGTCATATATTACACAACACCTAAACCATCGCTTGAGACTTGTAGCCCAACAGTGTATCGAGCAAATATGCAAATAGGTGTGGGATGTCCGCCTCTTGTCAAACTTGCATTAATCCTAAACAACCTAACTTGATACTCAGATGATATAAGTTGATGCGAACTCGTTGTTTACAATTCTTGGGTGCCACAAAATGTTCCCCTAGTACCTGATCCCACCTGAAAATGTTCCTCTGGTACTTACGACCACCTGACAATGTTCCCCTGACACCTAGGATCATCTGAAAACGTTCCGTAGAACCTAAGATCACCTGACAATGTTTCCCCGACACCTGACACCTCCAGCCAATGCTTCCCTGACACACGACCCCACCTGGCAATGTTTCCTTGTACCTGACATCATCTGCCACTGTTCCCCTGGCATCTAACACCGACCAGTTTCTCCCTGCAACCTGACACCACCTGGCAAGGACCCCTCTGCACCTCACACAATCTGGCAAACTCCCTCTGCCACCTACCGGTCTCTCGTCTCTCTGTCGATCACAATTAGACATAACATGCAACTCTATTCTTTTTTCTCGCCTTGAAAAACGTTTTGAAATTTTCCTATTTGTTTTCTGTACGTCTGTAACTGTTAGCCAGAGAGATGCAAGACTCGTGTCATCGTGTCATCCGCCCACACACACACACACACACACACGCAGTTAATAACCCTCGCAAGATATCACCAGCAATAATACTGAACTGTCAACCACAGCAATTGCAACCAATCGTATCTTTGATGACGAAGGTCAAAAACATTTGCTGAGTGGTGTGTGTCTCTGTAATGATGCCTCTGTGTCTCTCTTGCTTTCTATGCCTAGGGCAACGTGTATGCCTAGAGCATCTGTCGATAACCGGAGGAGGTAAACCAGCAGAACCTGTGCATGCCCAGGGCAGAGGGTCAACCAACAGATAAACTGTCTATGCACAGTGGTTAAACCAAAAGATAACTTGTGTATGCCCAGGACAGGGTTGAACCAGCTGAAAACGTATTGACATCTTGTCTGTACCGATGAGTGTATGCCATATGTGTATGCGAGTCTGTGTGTAAATATCAAGTGCGTGTGTCTGATAGGGACCGGTGTTGTTTGTGTCGGCTCGGGGGGAAGCATCTATAGCAGATGGGGAACCTTGCAAGGAAAGGAAGGCTGACCAACTTGCCTATCAGGATGAAAGACTACCTCTCCTTACCTTACCGTAGCATTGCATACCGTCTACCATCTTAGCTGGGTCTGGGACCTAACCTTACCTTACGTATACTTTACGATGGTTTCGGAATTCTTCACCCTCAACAGCTCCGTCCTGTTGTTCCTCTTCGCAGTCTGACTGTTTGAGGTCAGTAGGGACTACGTAACTACCACATGCTGGCTGGTCTGGTACACTTACTTAATAATGTCTGGTTTATGATACTGCATCTCACATGAAACTGGTCATGAGGGCTGTTATACGAACGTCGCACGGGGTGTCATGTGAAATGGTCACGGTCAGTATCACGGGAAAGGGTTTGGTAAGAAAATCGCGTGGGTTACCCGGACAAAAAAAGTGCGGGGAGGTGTCATGCGAAAAGATTTCGTGGGTTGCTAGAGGAGAAAAAAGCGGGTGGAGGGGCTGCAGAGAATAACTCACATAAAGGTCACGTGGGCCGTTCCTACGGAAGGGGCACTTAAGCTGTCAGACGTAAAGGTTATTCGGGCTGTCATGGCAGAACCTCATGCCCAGAGTGAAGGGAGAGGGTGAGGAAGGCGATGAAATATGGAAGTGTGAGTTGCCAGAGCAGTCAGTATGTCACTTGAGCTACCACACGAGAGCTGGCGTAGACCCTCTAGAGACCCCTCGAACAAGACGGTCCGACCCTTCGAGATATAACACCCTCGGGCATGATGGCCTGGCTTGGCCTCTGACCTTACCCTTCAGGGTTGGGGTAAAGAGAAAAATCTTGAGCTCTTTAAATATGGAGAACCAGAGGGTCCGGCGGGCGGTGTGGGGAAGAGAGCCATGGAGCGGCCGGCCGGACGGGAGGATCTTACAGAATGTTTTAAAGAGGTCAGCGGGTCAGGCGGGAGGAGTGGGTCGTCCAGACAGGAAGGTGTGGGCTGAGCGGGAGCCTTGAGCCACTGTGGGCGGCCTCCTGAAGGTCATACATGTGGGAGGGAGGAAAATATTCATACAGCAGCGAAAGAAAAGGTCATACAAGTACTGTATGTGTATGTGTGTGTGTGTTACGGGAAGAATTTTGACGTTCATGTTGCCCCGTCTCTTAACCTTGTATTATATGTATCGTGTCTTTACTCTCCTGTATATACACAGTGTGTGTGTGTGTAGGAGGATGAGGAGGAAGGGGGAGGGGTTGGTCAACGCTAGGAGGTAAAGGTGAGCGGGCCATCCTACTCGTCAGGCTGGTGCTTGGCCACCAGGGGTGCCACAGGTGAGGGAGTATTTACCCCGCCCTCCACCTCCGAAAAACTGGCGGCAGCAGCAGGCGGCTCCACACACTGACTTGGCCTCATCCCACACGTCTAAGAAACCTTCCCTCAGGAGTGTCTGCTGTTGTGTCTATCTGTCGGTGTTGTGTCCTCCTGCTGGGCATTCCGTGCAACACTCTCTGGTGTAATATGTAAACTACACGCACAATACAGCATGTTCTCGCTACAGTCCTAGTGGCGTATGACCCGCAACACTTCAACTGTAATGTATATCCTCGCCAAACTCCCACTGTGATATGCCATGCCCCTTACCAGCTGTAACTACGTCCTCTCCATACCACTACAATAACATGTCGTGCCACTCACACATTGTTATACATCCTCGTATGTCTACCTTCACCTGACATTATCACACACGAGACAAATCGCAGTTTATAATCAGACTTCTACCAAAAGAGAGAAACATTATTTATTGTTTTTCCTTAGTCTTGCTCAGCATTTTTCTGATCACTAAGCCATGGTATATAATGATATAGGGCACCTCTGGAAACAATGTAGTATCCGTCTTTGATAGTTCGTTCTGTATAAAACTTTTCAACATACAAGAGGCTGAAAAGAGAGTATAAAAACATCTCGAGTGTCCCTGGCCTCGATTTCCTGGGTGCTTGTGTCTCTACCCCGACAGCTCAGTCCAGGATTAGGCTATCGTTTTCCTCCTGCGCTCAGTTAGGGATGTTAGAGGCCGCGGCCAGTGGGCCTGCGTTTCGTTTTTGCCAATATCAGCGGCCAGTTTATTGTGCTGTTGTCCAAGTTCACCTTGAGAGTGGTACCGCCAAAGGGTAGCAGAGGTCACAAAGCGTATTTGTCAGAGCCAAGTGGCCATATAATACAGGACATAAATTGTTGTTGCTTTGTTACATAAAAGTCCTTTTATACAATAAACTCCTCAACAGGATGCAACCGCATAATTTCAGGTGTCTTATTATCAACCATAGTGTGCCATCTCTTGCAGGGTTTGTTTGGACCTATCCCTAAAAGGTTGAGACGTAGTGTTCTAGTTTGTGTCCATATTTCTGGCCACAAACTTTGCAATTCACATGATTAACATCTCCACGTAGTTCAAGGGGCCAGTAGTACCGATAGCCTAGCCTTTGTCTAACAATTACAAAATGCAGTCTACCGATCTTCTTAGTTTCTGCATAAAGTTTCTCCTTGATACATTTCAATGTAGAGGAAAATGGATCTGCTAGTGTCTACTTGCACTCACGTAGTTGCTTCAGATACGTATGTTGGTTCTTTCCTGATTAGTCTTTACTTCTGTCAGACACCCTAATATTGTATCTTATTCGGGGCCTGTTTGGCTGAGGCATAAACTTTTATCGTGCTTTCGGAGACCAACATAAGAAAGAACCTATAACAGATTACCTTAAATCCCTTTGCCACTAATGCTAGCATGTCTTCATCTGGCTTCAGACACAGACATGTTACAGCCTGGTCGGTCTCAGGATATTTAGGGCAAGAAGTGAGGATACAGTCTATGCATGTCTGCTGTTGCGGTTTCTGTAAGCTCAAAGGCGATGAGCATGTCGAACAACACAGTTTGTAGGGCAGATGCCCAACTGGTTCTTCTAACATTCCACTCTATTACCATTTATGGTGTGCTACAATGGTCGCACTGCTAACCCTCCCAGTGGCAGTGTTGAGAGAGCCGTCAGGCGTCAGTCAACGGCACATCCTGACTGCTCTGGTACACTAAGTGGACACTCAGTACAGGAGTAAGCGCATACCGACACACACACACGTAACATGGCAAACACGCGCACATACACACACACAAAATACTCTCTCTTTCTATCTCTCTCTCTCCCACACACACACACATAAACACGGCCACTTTCACTTGCTGGGGCAACAAAAACGTGACGGAGCGGAGCGGAGCCTCGGCAGGAGAGCAAGGCGGGCGGGGGAGCGGCGACCAGGAACGTCATCGGCCACCACAACCAGCGCTGAGGTCCCTTACTGCTGGAACCTGCGCTAACCCCTCACCTTCACCACCGCCTTAGACCACCCTCCTCACCCGCCAGAGGAACCACCTTCCATCACTCTCCTCACCTTCCCTGACCTAGACATCCCCTCACAACTACGTGGGTCAACCACTCCTCTTGATCCACAAAAACTCTTCCCGTACCCTCTGATGACTGCTGTCGTGACCCCATGACAACTTCATACGTATACCTAATGAAGTCTTCAGGGGTCCACAAGCCCAAGAACCCAAGCTGGGCCCAGGTCGCTGGGCTGGGTTGTTGGTCAACCAAACTGTTGGAAGCCGCAGCCCGCAGGTCCACTTAGCCCCAACGTATATACCCTTTCCTTTTATCTACTTCCTTCAATGCGGAAGTAAGAAATACTGAGTTTTCCTTCTGGGTTACTGAGATGAAAATATTCCACGGCATTTCACGTGCTGACTGTAAAAAAAAAAAAAAAAAAAAAAAAAAAAAAAAAAAAAAAAAAAAAAAAAGCATCTCTGGTGTATCTTCTTCCATTTTCGTTTTTTTCTGTAACCTTTTGGATCAGATCCATTGCAAAGACTGAGGAAGTCTTGGACACATTCCTTCACCAGCGTTACTTTCAGAGAGATCTTCTGACGGTGAATAATGGCCACCGTGTGTGTGTGTGTGTGTGTGTGTGTGTGTGTGTGTGTGTGTGTGTGTGCGTGTGACAACGTTAAACAACTCGCTATGTCCCAAGTGTGACTTAACATTTGAGTCCTAAAAAGCTGTGGCAGGTGTATAACTGTGACAGTCACTTGTACTCTCAGTTGTCACACCTCGACCTCTCTTCCTCTTTCGGGTGTGTCTGTAACGAATGGTTACGTCACGTCCCACCTGCCAACTTCCCGCACACATCTGGGTGGGAGTACCAGCGCGTACTGCTTCGTCTGCGTTCCTCTGACATCGGCATACCTCCGGGTAAGGGAAGCCCCGTCACCACCCGTTTATTACCGCTTTGGAATCCACACCGTCTGGAATTAAGGACGCTGTGCCACAAGTACAGAATGGAATGTGTCCATCGGTCTACTGATATGAGTAACGAGGTCAGGAAAACTGGAGGCAGAACAGAAGAGCCTGGAGTCGACGGCAGAAACTAGGCCTAACTTTACAGAAACTAATAATGGGTGTGGCTTCGTAGGAATACCTGTGGCACTCCATTGGAAATCTCTCTTCAATCTTCGTGGAACAGCCTACAGAGGTTCCCAGGTCTTAATGGCTTTCGGGCTACCTTCCCTCACGTGCTGCACGTAATATCGTAGATATCATTACCAATCTGGAGTGAGTTTCACAACGCCTTCCCTACGCCATCTAACGACAACCTTACGGAGGTTGCTGGGTGGTTGGTTGGTTGGCTGGTCGACCGGCTCGCCAGGCTCCAGGAGACCGCGGCCCGTATGCCCCATGCAGCCACCACATCCCGGCTGATCGGGGTACACTTTGTCCACACCCGCAGCCGTATCAAATCCCTCCCCACAGTGTTAGTGACACCTGCAGGCAACGTGTGAGACGGTACTGTGACCCGGAGGATCAAAGTGTTTTCTCTTGGCTTGTCGCATATTTTGATTTCAGTGATAATGGTTTGGAGTGTCTTCCATGCCTGTCGTGCCGACCAGGAACTATTCATGAGTGTAGATTGGGAGCCATGACTTCCTGGATTTCCAAGCAACACGTCTCCCATTTGACTACCAAAGAGGACCGTTCCCGTGCTTTCAGTCGTTCCAAGAAGTTCAGGTCCTTCATCGTGTCAATACGGGTCGGGAAAGATCTCTGCACACTTTCTTATTCTGCCATTTCGCCCGCCATCTTTTGAAAGGGTATTGGTTCCTTGCCAACGACATTTGACTGGAATTTCTACCTCACCAACACCTGACTTATCCATGAGCTGAGAACGTTACTGTTGTCAAGATAACTACTGCTTGGCCCACGGGAGCTGCCTCCAACAACCATGACTGCCATCATCGTATCTCATGAGAACTGTAACCTTGCCTCATGTTATGGTGTGACCCACGTCAACTAGTCCCAAGTGTGACGCAAGAACCCCCCCTCACCCCAACAAGATAACTTTTCCTCTGACCTACGACAAATTATCACACATGATAATCTATGTATTCGTATGTCCTAAAACGGCGATTGTGGTATCTCATTATAACTATTTGTATGACTAGCAGCTCCCCTCACAGCCCATGATACAACTCTCACAACCCATGGTATTACCTCCACCACCAAGAACTCTGTGATTTTTGGCTTAGGGTGAACACTTGTGTAATATGTGCTGTGGACTCGCAACCAGAACTACACCCAGTAACAAGTGTCGTGACCCATCACTGCTCGTGTCACCCCCAAACGGCTGACCTGGATCGAGAACCCTGACCTCCAGTGCTACAAAAGAAAGAAAAAGCCTTATAAAAGCAACAGTCACTGCAGCCACTTGTCTCACTGCCACCACGACCACAAGAAAAAAGACGCAGAAAAACCTTGGCTGGCACCAACTTGGCCAGCGCATCGCCTAAGCCTCACCAGCCTCCCTCCCTCCCTCGCCCGTCGAGACGACCGACAGGCAACTCGCCAAGGGAACAAACTACCGCCCTCTTCCCAGCAGAGGTAATCCCAATAACGAGATCGTTACCGAAGAATCCATACGGATTTCAGAGTTTCCTCGGCGGAGGGAGTCCGACACAGCTGCTCGTGCCATTCCCTCACCGCCAAACTTGCATCTCGTGTTGTGGTTCGTTTCTTGAACGTTTGTGTTGGTTCTTCTTGAGAACGATTAAGATGTCATAGCAATCAATTCACATCATTCAGGCTGACACAGGGCCGGATTAACCATAAGGCTGTAGCCTGGTTACTAAGGCCTCAGGCCCTCACACTTTTTTCAAGGTCCTCGCCTTTATTCTTTTAATCATAAGCTTTAATCGGGCTTTGTATGGTGGGAAAACACAGTCTAACCTGCTATATAACCTTGGTCATGGCTTGAAAACTCTACAGCAATCGCTAAACTTTATGCAGTTGTTTCCTAACATCTAAAGAACTCATTGGCATACGACCCATAACTCTAGTTTGGATCCTTCCAGAGTCAGGTACCTTATTAAAAGGTCTGACCTGGGTCGCCACTTGGAAAATATTTCATCCTTGTCCCTGGAACTTGATGCAAGTTTTTGTTCTGTTCCTAACGTTATTTCCTCCCGTTCTAACTGCACTCCCAGTAACTGCAGGCGAAGCAGGTGTGTGATAGAACACAATTCCAATATAAGATGCATATGATAGGTCAATAATAACAACACAATTTAGGTCTGCAAATTTATAACAAATTCATTTACCTCCAACACTGCACATAGTCACGTAAGAGAATGAATCCAGCACAAATATCTTTCCTTCGTCTTCTCTCCAGTGTCGGCAAATTCTATTCTACATTCACCAACCCAAGCCAAGAAAGACCTACAAAAATATCACTCAAAAAATTCCAAGAAAAATGTATATATTTCCAGCAGTGTAAAGCCAGTGTTGGGACGGTGGCCACCTGTTGCTGCCTCACCCACACCACCGGTCAACCTTCCATCAAATGCACTGCCCGGTAAAGGGGAAAGACTGGTGGAGGCAGCCAGTAGCGGTGGGAGGTACCCAGTGCTGGGAACCAGCCAGTGGTGGGAGGCAGCCAGTGTTGGGAATCGGCCAGTGGTGGGAGGCAGCCAGAGTTGGTAGGTAACCTGTGGGAGAAGCAGTTGGCTGTGTGATGTAACTACCGGTGGAGGGAGCCAGTAGTGGTTAGTAACCCGTGGTAGGATATAACCAGAAGTGGGAGGCAGTCAGTGGTGGAAGGAACCAGTAATGGAGGCACCCGGTAGTGGGTAATGGCAGGTTACCAGCGATGGAGATAGCCTGTGGTGGGAGGAAGCCAGTGTGGCGTCCACACTACCACCAGCACCGAGTGAGGATGTAGGTCAGTGCCCATCTCTGTATACCGTAACCGCACCCCTCACTCCTGACATCACACAAGCACCTCCTCTGGTCGGTACCCTCACCGCCAGGCACACCCACGGCAGGCCAGTAGATACATATATGGTAGTGGATGGCCTGGTGATGTGTGTACATGGCAGTGTGCATGGGTATGGGTACCCAATGTAGTGTGTGTACAATAATGTGTACAAAGGTGTGTTTAACCCGGTGTGTGTGTGTGCATGAAATGTATATAAGGGTGTGTGTGTACCAGGCAGCGAGTGAGCATGGCAGACACATGCACAAGCAGAGAGTAAAGCATCCCACTAAACCTAACCTAATAACTTACCCATCAAACTCCAAGATCCCCTAGCGCTTTACCTCCACACTCATGGCTTCCCTCTGGCAGTCAGTACCCAGCTGAGTGGTGGTAGACATCATATGTCTCAACAATACCAAGACGAAAGGTTCAAAATCTCTCGAAGATTATGATTTTTAGCTGAGTTCATTGGTGGAATGTTATCATGGAAGGCTATGTTTGGCGGAGTGTTATCATGGGAGGCTATGTTTAGCAAAGGAAATGAGATGGCGATATGGAAACACAGCCAGCACGTGTAGACTGCTACACACATAAGTGGAGAAGTACTCACACATATTACCACGCAGGCTCCAACGTATCTAAACCCACGTACACACTGAAAGACACATCCACACCTAGATTCACATGCCAAGCACGAAGCATACACAAACCCTGTATCCCTTAACTCCCTGGGTACCCACTCCCTTACGAGACATGACGCAGGGAGGGATTTAAGTCACCCTGGCCTCCCGTATCGACATTCATGAAGCAGGAAGGGAAGCAAATCACCCTGGGTCCCCATAGCAATATCTATGACGCAGGGAGGTAGGTAAGTCACGCCGGGTCCCCCTAGCGACACCCCCAGTTGATGCGGACCGTCCGTACTTAATATGCAAGCTTAGCTGCCATAGAACACCGCCCAGCAAGCTAAACTTCCATATAACTACATGAATGGAATGAAAATAGCTTTGATATTCATGCTGGTACCGCGGGTCGGGCGTGATGATTACTTAATGTGTTGGATCATGGATGGCTCATGCTTCGGAGGGCTCATACCAACACCTGACACCAATAACAACTTTATTTTTACTTCCTTTTATGTACAAAGCCCCGGATCTGCATGGGGGCCAGGCATAAAACTGCACAAATTAATCAAAACTTGACGAGATTATTATCCATGCTGTAACTGCATGCCAGAAATAAGGGAGATGAGATCAAGCGATCTGCATTAAGTTGCTAGTCACCAGGAACCATGCACCTGGCCCAGAGCCACCTGTTCTTACATAACGTCCTTCCTGGAGCAGTAGGGTGCATCGGGAGCGGCCAGGTGGTTCCGTGCTGCGTCCCTTACATACCGTCAGGTGGCACACGGTCACACACCATTGACCAAGCTACTGAACCTCGCCACTACCAGTGCAGCAGCTTGGTCTCCCGCACCACACCCAGTGTTCCCAGGCACACCCACCAGTCTTCTCTCATACTGTCTCCCCAATACACTCACGCTCCCTGTCACACATTTCCCCCACACATCTGAAACGTTCCAGCATCAGTGAACACAGACGGTGTGTGTGTGTGTACTCCAACCGAGGCCAAAGCGAGCCCGTGCACCAGGAATAATGAAGACAATTTCTCAAGAAGAAAAAAATGTCGTGTGAAAATGATACTGGTGTGTGTGTGTGTGTGTGTGTGTGTGTGTGTGTGTGTGTGTGACTGTCTGTAGCTGGCCTTCATCTGCAAACTGGTTCCGGGAAAAGAAGGTCACTAGACTTAACCCTCACGACAGGTCACGCTTAATTCATGTTAACTCTCACCAAAATCACAAGGAAGTTAACCATAAAAGAAAATGGTAAATTACAGGTCAAGGACGCACTACTAGTGTACTAGTGACGGACATGTCGACGTTAATCCCAGGTAGACGCCAGGTTAATAATAACATTCCATATACTGGCTACACAGCTCCAGGTTTAACCAACATGAAACCCGGAAATATTTCTCATCAATCTTCGATAATGTCGGGTCCTACCTGGAGGAGGGCTACATAATGAGGGAGCCCAGGGGTCACGCGAGAGCCAGTAGGTCCCTGCCCGGCAACAGCTACCGCCTTCTCAATGACCACTGTAAACATACCAGCGGTGGTAAGGAACTACGTAGCAATACCTCTTTGCACTCCGTAAGTAGCAATACCTCGTTACTCTACTTACGTACATTAATTTGGCACTGCTCTTGTACTTCGACTTTTCATCAGTTTTACTTTTCTGAAGTATATTTTCGGAAAGAATATACTTTAACAGGGAATTTCTTCTCCAGACGTTTTATAAGTTGCTGCTAGGACGTGGCTGGCATGTTCGTATATTGCAGTTCCGCGTCAGGCCTGAAATGTATAGACCTGATGTACTAAGGCGAGGTGAAGTGTTTGTGGACAATAAATGTATCCTGACAGTTCTGCAGCAGAGACTCCTCCCCACTCACGACTCCTTCTGACTGGGAAAATAGCCGAAATGGAACACCACGTAGCATGGCAGTGAGGAAAGAATACAATGACCAGGAAACTTTACATAAAAGGACGGATGGAAAACATATTCTGATCACTGCTGCCGGAAGCTCTAAGATGCAAGAGGTTTTAGCCGATAATATATTAAAATAACGATGAAATACGTACATATTATACTGTCCTTTTTGACAAGCTTATACACTGACAATCAGTGCCACTAATGTATTTGTGCAGTCGCGATCTGTATGTATCAACAGCGTTCGTCTTGAAGATAACTAATGGTAGTTCATTCCTATGTCCGAGACCTCTAATGCTGACGATCTCTGCTAACGTGTGTATTACAAGTTCTCTCTAACTATACTATTACCTGTGGGGTACGACTGGCATGGGAGGAGGGCCGAGAGGAAAGAGGTGTGAAGGAAAAATATAATGTAAAAGGGATCGAGAAAAGGTGGGGGGGACGAGAGATCCAGTCGTGGGAAGAGGGTGGGGGATGGAGACCCGGACAGCTGTTCTAATATGGAACACACTTGGCTCCCATGGCGCCTCAGAGCCACGGAATAGGCTTGGGTCACCCGTCGATATACACATGAAGCACTTTTTAGCGGGCTTAGCAAAGTCTTTTCTTAAACCAACAAATGACATCAGTACACACACGCACACACACCAGGTCAGTCGGGGGTATCATAAAGAGGGAACCAAAAATACATCTCTAGCAAACCATCCAACCACACGCCTCAGTAAACCTTCATCGTACATCTGTACATTTTATAACTATTTTTTATTTCTTCATTGTAGCTTCCCCTGTCCAATCCCTTCCTTTTCCTCCCTCTAACAACCCAATTGGAAAACAGAATGAACTGTTGAGAGAGAGAAAGGAAGGATTACTGGGGAGCCAGAGTGAGGCAGGTAGGCCGAGTCAGGAACCTGTAGGAGGGAGAGAACGGCCAGGCGGCGGGTCATGAGGTACCTGGACTTTCACTTTCGTACCGCAGTCCCGCCTCCAAGTACTCGAAATACAGTGTTACCTTCCACCCACCACGTGCAACACAGTGTTCCATCTCACCCATAACCGGGACAAAGTGTTCCGTGCCGCCACTCGGATGCTGCTGTGAGGTGTGTTGTGTCCCTCCAGTGCTGTCCGGCACGACTCCCGGGGCTGGTGTCCGCCACAAGCCCCGCTGGTTCTTCAGGCAAAACTTACGAGTGGTGATACAGTCTTTCATTTTCTATGCTTTATCAGGCATCTGCGCGGTATTCATTGGTCAATATACGTAAGCCAATGTGAGTAGCTTTCAGGAAATCCTGAAGCACAGCAGTTTACACCCAACTTCAACATAAAAGTGATTAATATCATCCTGTATGGGTTGGCTACAGGGGAAGGAGGAGCTTGGTGGGACTGCTGGGTTTGGCGCAAGACGCCTGTAACTGAGTGTATTTTCCATAACCTGTGTGAAGTCCTACAGGGTAAAGGAAAGGCTCGTGGAAGGGCATGGACGGAAAGGGATCTTAGGATCCAAGACTAGGCCTTCTTCCGGGATATCATAAAGGGGCAAGACTGTATGGCCGCAGGCCAGAGACTACCACATACCGACCATGTCGACCGCCACTTATCTCAGCAGCTCGACAGGAACCGTGTCTATGACCACTTCTTTTTTTCACTTGTCTTTTTTTCAAAACTGAAGACAGTCTGGCTAACATATACTGGAATAACAATGGCAGTTCGACTAGAAAACACTCTCAGAGTTTCGGCCATTTCTTCCCAAGACCATTAACCAAACCAGTTACCCTAAACAGCTAATGAAAGAATAAAGATTCATCCTTTTATTATAAATATTTCTACGGTTCGCAATCTACTAACAAATTGAAACAACCGATTCTTGGGAATTCAGTTCTCAGCTTTTACAGTTAATGTTGGAACACTTAATATCTTTGATAGCAATATATCTGAACCTTCTTGTTGCTTACCTAGCAACTTAGAATGAGGTTTCCGTACGAAGAACGTACAATTTGCAGTTCCAACATAAATCCGGTGCCACGCTAGCTAGGCTAGGAGGGTGGCCACTGAGGCTGCCAGGTGTGTGGTGCTTAACACTTGCCATCGTCATTACAGAAACACGCATCATCCATTATACACACACACCTTATAAGTCAGGTCTGGCAGCTATGCAATAAAAGTGAAAGTTTCTTACATAAACCGTTGACTCTTGGTTGATAACGGACGGACATAGGGCGGGGGTGCTATGTTCCTTACCCGATCCGCTGTGCGGCGGCCATCGACAAATTTGGTGTGCTGGCTAACGGCAACACACTCAACCCTTGCTTACAACAGTGCTGTCCTCTTGACCACAGTGTTGTCAGCAGGGGGCTGGGGGTGTTGCCGTAAGCCAGTCTATCTTCCTGGCCACACAACGGGTCTGTTAAGGAACACATCGCCTCGCTCCATGCCCGTACGTGATGGGCCAGCCGGGTCCACAGTTTATGTAAGAAAACCTTACTGTGGCCTTCACACTCACCACACAATATCCGTCACTTCGCCCGTTCGTTACAGTGAAGTGTGTCAGAGTCAGGTGCGATAATACCACAGGAGGAGGGACGGCGTGGCTGTCAACAGGAAACGATCGTCTTACAATCCACACCAGACCAGGCCCAGTCCCTACCACACTCAAACATCATTATAAACCACTCTACAGTCTACAGACAATCAAGGATTTCCTTTTCCTTTTGCCAGCGTCTGTAGCTCGGAGACTGAACCCTGATGATCGAGGAAATGAAGTCTGATTTCATATGTCTTCCCGTCTATCTGTGAAGGACAACCTCTATGGGAAAGGAAATGAGACTGTGAGTAAATACCTTGACATGTGACACCTGTGGTTGGTACCAGTCAAGACCCGGGAAGCAATGCTCCTAAGGGAGTTGCATAAACGCTATGGATGGATTACCAGAAACGGTCTGACGGGAGTCAGGGGTATATGACAGCGCCGACAAAGACTGCATAACTTGACAAAAACGTCCGACTCCTGTGTAAGTGTGTGTTGTGACACCACCTGCCTAACCTGACGTGCTCCCGGCCAACCCCGTCACTTTCCACGGCCTCAAAATATTTGCCTTAATCGCCCCACAAAACACAAGTCACCCGGTCCTCTGTTGTTCCTCTTGGGAGCCGCGTCATCATCACGCTACGACCTTTGCCGCCGCCTCCACCGGAACGCTGCCTTCCCACTTCTCGACCCACTGAGCACGACGGTACGACACTTGGCTACGATGATCTCGCCTTTGACCTGACTCCTAAGGGCCAGGTCATCATACCCGAACGTCGTACAGCCGTGCTTTAGGGTTTTCCCGCTGTGTTTAAAGGGGTTAAACAGGACGACCTTGCTGGCACCTGCCTGCTTCACCTGCCCCTGGCTACACCTCTTGCCTCCCCATGGTCACCTCCCTCACCCTGCTCACCTGCACCACCTTCCATCCACCTCCCGGGTTGGCCTTCTTGCCATCCGGAACCACCATCAAACACAAGTGGTTACCACTATCGCCTGACCTACGTATGATAGAGGCAGGCAAGTACAGTCATTAGCAGGATGTATGACTCTCGTATGAAGCTTTAGCATTCTGACTAAACATACACAAGACAAGTCATAGAAATTCATATAGGAGTTAAAACTGAAACTTTATTCGAAACTCGCCAATACTAGTCCTGACTCCACAGGCCTACTCACACCACCCGTCCATCATTACGATCACAATGCTCACCACGCAGGTGTGACCCTGGCTCCCACTAACCTTCCAGGTGCGTGCTGTCTTCCTACACCATCCACTCCTTCAGTCGACTCCTCTGTTAACATGCGTCTCCATCCACACTCGCCTCCGCACCATCCTCTGGTCTTCCCTTCCCATCCATTTAGCCCGAGAGTCTGTCCACTTGACTAGCTTAGCTGGTGACCTGCACCAGTAGCATCAGCAGGTCATCCCTCAGTAGCACCTCAGTCCTGCCTTCTGTCTGGTGTCCCTCCCACCCTGACACTGCCCACAGCCATGACCTCTGAGGCTGCCCCTCTCCTACCCACGCCCTCCCTCTTACTAGTTTACTCTCCAAGGGCTAGTAATGCCATGCCCTTTCCTTTCGTCTGGCGCTCCTGCACATGGTGGAGGTAAGGCGTGTAAAGATCCACACCAGCAATATCCAGTGGGTGTTCTCCACACTTGTCAGTCACATAACAAACTCAGCCAGGCACTGTCAGTCATGCTATACCAATCAAGCAGCTACTCAGGCAAGCATATGTGGGTTATTTCTTTACTGTTGCTTTTACCAATTTAAGACCTTGGTTTATTTCACAGTGAAAGAATTTTTTCACGACGCTTGGCACACAGGGTTACAAGGATAAACTACCTACGTGACTTTACATACATATCAGCACCCTGGCCTCCAGAAAAGTTAAGAGATACGTTAATCATCTGTAAGGGATGATAAGACTACTATTAATGTATTGTAAAGCTACTAGTATTTCGCTTATATACTCTAATAATAAGAGGTGTGATCTATTGTACCGATCTATCTGTCTATCGTCATAACATCATTATAAGGTTCGATCAGTGGCCATGCTGCTGTCATGGGTCAGTCACTAGCCAAGCTGTCTGGGATTGTGGCTTGCTGGCCTTGATCACTTGGCTGATCTGGTACACTTCAGGCATCTGTCCGAGCAGTCCTTGAAGGTCTACTCGGGGCAGCTCATCAATATTCATAAGAGCAGCTGGCAATCTACTAAATAACTTTGGGCTCTGATGTTTGTATAATAATTTCCTCTCAGTGTATTTTAGATTTCAAAGGCAATATATTCAACAGTCTTCCATGCCCGTCCTGCCAATTGGGAATTAATTTCCGGCGCATACTGGGAACCACGTCCTGCAGGAGTTTGAAAGAGTAAATTAATATATGTTTCCATCTGCGCTTAGGAAAGAACGTCATTGTTTTCAACTGCTATCTGCAGTTTGATTTATTACAGCTATCACATTATTCTTTTAAAATATGACTCTCTCTCTCTCTCTGTCTGCATCTCACATTCTGTAATAATTCTCAATTCTTCACTTTCACAGTTACGACGTGAATGTGAAACATATTCCTCTTAAACAGCAAGTTACGTACTTTCAGCCTGTCAACAGCTCAACGGGCAAATCCTTAGCCTGGACGAATGAAAAAAAGACCATGTTTTTAGTACGCTGTGAGGGGAGGAAGCACGAGAGACATATCTTATGGGATGATCCAGTTATTTGCTATCATCCTGTAAAGCGCTCGCTGGTTCCGTGTCCACACTGACACTAGGAACCATGGCTAGTATTCTCTCCTGTCACAGCACAGACGCTGCTCAGACCGCATACTGAATTACACCACACTGACGATCTCTTCTTGATCCTCAACATAAGTACCAATAACGGAGCTCATAAATCTGAAAGACATAAAAGCTTGCTTCTTTTCCCAGCCTTCTGTGCTGAAGTTCAGAAGCAAGACCTCACCATCTGTGACAAGCGTGACTTGAAGTCAATTAATCAGAGACGTGATAACACTGGTGCTTAATGTCAGTGATAGTGATCTGTCAACAGTGTCCATGTGCATGAGTCTGGACAATGTTGCCCGGTGACTTCACTGCAGATGATTCTCTCCTCGTATTTACATTATTCATGTTTCTACAGTTCTGACTGAAGCTGAGACACAGTAATCACCGTTAACCGAATGTTTATATTCATGTTTCTACAGTTCTGTGCCAGTGTTACATATGTCTGCTGAGCACCGTAATGTAACGGTGTACTGTTCATAATTTGTTACCTCTGTTGTGTTTGTGATTATAAATTATTCGTGTAGCCTGAAGTGTTTTTTTTTTCTGTAAGTCCAAGAATGTATTTATATGATGCCTATTATGTCAATAACAAGGGATTCTTGCTATTCAGAAGATACAACGAAAATCCCAATATACAGCATATTCGGCAAGTATTCCTACTATAGCAAATAAAACGGATTCCTATTGTACAAGAAACACAGAGGGATTCCTATCGTACAGCAGATACAGAAGGGATTCTTATAGCAGTGTACAACAGATCTAGACGGGATTCTTACTGTACAAAAATACATAAGGGATTCCGACTGAACAGTATATATATAAAACGGATTCTTCCTATAGAGCGGATGCAGGAAATCCTATTGTACAGCAGGTCAGAGGGGATTCCTACTGTACAAAAAATACAGAAGGGATTCCTACTATACAGCACATGCAGATGAGTTTCCTAGAGTACAGCATGTATGCTACTGTTACTCCATGTGTGATCACTGCGTGTTACGGGGAGAGAATTTTACACTCGTGTGACCCCGTCTCTCAACCTTATACACATCTACTTTGTTTTTGCCCCAGCTTAATCCAGGTGCCCATTTATCGACCAGCTCTGTGGGAGAAACGAAGAGCTAGGACTGACTGAGGGCCTATTGCCGCGTCCAAGATTCGAATCCGTGCACACCCGACCCCGGGCGGGCCCGTGCTGACTCAGGGTGAGTAACGCTAACCGGTTCACCACGATGTGTGTGTGTGTGTGTGTGTGTGTGTGTGAAGTTTCGCATCGACTAAGCTTGGCACGAGCTCTTGTCAATGACAGCCCTTTTTCGGGGTGCCATTACTGGCACTGGTCGGCTCGCGTGTGACTGTGAGAGGCGTGGGTGACTTCCTTTAGGTGAACGAGCGTGATGTGCTAGATGTGGGTATTTACTCCGTCCAACATTTACTGAATCAAGTCTGTTTGAGTTCATCGTGGCATATGGTGTGGTGTAGTAAGGCAAGGTCAGGAATAAACCATCCGCTGAAGCCGGCACAAATCAAATCAAATCAAGGTAAGGACGTAAGGTCAAGTGGGGCACACTGTCACGCAGGCTTTAAAGGTGTCTTTCCGGTATGTGTTCGTCTACGCAGTCTCCAGTGAGGTTCTCATGCAAGATACAGTTTCCTGTGAGGTGTGTGTGTGTGTGTGTGTGTGTGTGTGTGTGTGTGTGTGTGTGTGGTAAGCTGAGGTGTTCCATTAAGATTACGTCTGAGCCTTGCCTTCCAAGGGAAGAGTGTAAGTTTCTTTACTGTTCTGTAAATCGCTGCCCTGTTTGGTGTCTCGTGGTTTACGGATGACAGCAATCCATAAGCTACCGTTCTCCTCTTGCTAACACCGACTTCCTCATCCTAGGAAGATTTTAGCCGACCCCCTTGTTTACCAGCCAGTTTTCCACAACCTCACGATGACGGGGCCTCATGTTGCAACACTGAGACACGGAAATACTCCTTAGGGTCAACAGTAAGTCCGAGACAGATCCTGAATAACGAGATCAGGTAAATTGCTGCGCTTAAATCATCTCTTCCACAGGGTTCTCGCCATCACCACACCTCCAGCGTTAAATGGGGTTAACTTTCCACATTATGTATGTTATATATACCATGTATGACGGTATGTAACGTTACGATGTACATGACGTTTTACAACAAGCAGAGGCAGATGTAGCGTTTATCTTATCTAACATTATCAACGCCGGATATATAATCTATGACCCAAGTAATGTATCAAACGTACACACATAACAAATATACACAGTTAAAACCCACTGCACACACACACACACACACACACACACACACACACACACATATATATATATATATATATATATATATATATATAT
>JAYMFT010376983.1:25000-36531 GCA_038088735.1 Panulirus argus | reverse complement strand
TCAATTCTCTCTATATTTCAATTAGGGCCCAGCCTTGATGTGGACTTTTGTCCGTGACTGGAGCCTTCAACATAAAAGAAATGATATGTGATTTAACAATTTTTGCCCATCCTCTGGGGGTATAAGGTCACGAAAAGCACTTTTTTTTTCCAGTACTTGGCCACACGTCACCCAGAGTTCATGAAATTTTGCAAGTCTTAATTTTAGCATACCACACTTAATGATGGTGACGTATTTAAAGGTTATGAGTTACCAGAAATTACATGTATATTTTCACTAATTCATTTTGCTCAACCAATACAGTAATGTATATATCCAGGTCGAATCCCTGTAGCTTGCCTTAGACTGCATCATACCTCTCCCTTGGTACTGACTCATTCTTTGCTTGCTTCATCTTGTACCTTGCTTTACCCTGCATCTTGCTTCACCTAGTGTGGGCTTCACCTTGTGTCTTGCCTCACCCAGCTGTGTCTTGCCGTCTTCGATGTTAGTTTAACTTTCTTCATCATCTTCCGAACAATGAAGGTTTCATTCCATTCCTACATTTCGCCGTTCACTGACTCGAAACTTAGTACGTGTGCATCTTAGTTCAATATACTCACAGCTTTTCATTCTCGTTATTTAGATTTTTTTAAAGAATCTTATGGGACTGAAATTCAGACAACCCAAGGACGTATATCTGAGTTTCTGATCTTTATCCTCTCAATCGACGAAAACAAAATACTGTATACGGACACTTTTCCACAAGCTTTATACAAAGTACATTACAAATTTATGTTTTGTGGCATTGATAATATTCTACAGGGGTTAGGGGTCACTGAAGAGACATTATTCTTTTTAACTTGGCCATATTTCAGGAAACGTTCATGAAATGTCACAAAAGAAATCCTTTTATTTTTCTTATTGATGCATGCCACTTACTATGTACATATAATATATGCGATTTCACCATTTATGGTTATTGTTTAAGGATTAGAATTCACCAAGAAGAATAATTTCGAGTTTTTGTCAATCACTTGGCCAAATTTCAAGTAACTTTCATGCAGTTTGGTGAAAAAGGCTTCCTCCCACATATCCAATATAATGATAAAAACTTTGTGACGACTATCTAGCCTTGTTTAGAGATCAAAGGTTACCAAAACAATTTTTTTTACCTTAATTCATTCTACTTCAGCAATGTTGGAAATGAGAAAAAGATACTTTGCAACTAGCTCCATACAATAGTTAAATAGAATCTCAAATTGGAGCTGATCTTGATATTCAGTAGGGAAAAAGAGCACATTTTTTTTTGCCTATTTTTCGGTAGCATTTCGACCAATGATGCTGAGTCTTGGCACACAGATCCATTATATGTTAAGATTCACACTCAATAACTGCGAGGTCCTCTATCCTCAGTGTTTGTTCAGAAGATGCACTGCATTCTCTTTTGTTCCTTTATTCTTCTGAGAAGAGCAGCTAAAGCCGATCATTCCCTGCGTATCTGGTGGCTGAAGTAGATCAGAATGTAGTGCATATTTCTCCCTTCCTATAGATTTTTTTCATGTCAGCATACCACATGGCGCTCCTTCATAGCTATGTATCTTCCTGCCGGATGATATGCCAGATGGACTAGCGGCAGCTGGGGAACAGCGATGAGCTTTCCTATCCTGTCTTCATCTACAGGAGAAGGTAGGGAGAAGCTTGCTCCTATACTATCGTGTCTCCATCTATACCGAGTGGTAATGTAAGTTGCAAGTGCTATTCCAGCAGATAACTTCCTCATACACAATCAGGTGTGTTATCTGGCTTGCCCAAGTAGTGCCAGATACCCTCCACCTCATGCGATCCACCACCCTCCACACTAATATCTCCACCACGCTCCTCCACATCAAATAGAAACCCTGCGACATTTTCCTACCCGGCAAACTTATCACCCCTAGCAATCAATTTCCCTCTTCCCAATCCATTACCCTAAACATTATCAATTTTTCCCCCTGTCGATGGCTGTAGTCCCCAGCGACGCCGTCGATGCTGCGGTGTCTGCGGTGGCCGCCTCCCCGCTGTTGATGCTGCGGCGTTTACGGCGGCCGCATCCACTGCTGTTGATGCTGTGGTGGCCGCCTCCCCCGCTGTTGATGCTGCAGTGTCTGCGGCGGCGGCTGCCTCCGCTTCTGTTGATGCTGCGGCGTTTGTGGTGGCCGCCTACCCCGCTGTTGATGCTGCGGCGTTTGTAGTGGCCGCCTACCCCGCTGTTGATGCTGCGGCGTTTGTAGTGGCCGCCTTCCCCGCTGTTGATGCTGCGTTGTTTGTGGTGGCCGCCTCCGCTGCCGTCGATGCTGCGATGCCTATGGCGGCCGCCTCCGCCGTCGTCTCCGAGGGGCCAATGACTGTCACGCTGCAGGAAAAACCCACTCGGTACATCACCTGTATCAGCCATTAACTGCTCCGGGCGACTGTAAGCAGCGGTCCTAAGCCATATTCCAGCGCTCTCCTGCCATTTCCCTTATCTGCCTCGCAATATATTCAGTGGGGCTTGCGATCAGTGCCGACGATGGCTTGCGTGTATGTGCCACGAGAGGGGTGGCAGGATGGAGCAGGAGGCAGCTGGGGGAGCATAGAGTCAAGGCTGTGGTCAGCTGGGTAGGAAAAGGGTGATCAATTAGAGACACAGGTGGAAGGAGCTGGGAGAGGAGGAGTTCTGGAGGTGGTAAGGACGGGAGGAGAGGTAAGAAGGGGAGAAGTGGAGACGGAGACAGGAGGGAGGTAGGGGTAGTAGAAGCTGTTGTGGTTTGGAGGGGCGGACGTCGGGAAGCTAGGAGACAGGGAGCATAGGGGATGATCAGGTAGGGATATGGAGGGCGGTGAGGGGCGAAAGAAAATGTTCACAATAGTCATTGGGTGCGTAGCAGTGTTGGTGGCATTCAGTGGGGAACAGACACATCCAGAGTTACCGGTACCAACCCACGGGCTCCGAGTGTAGCTGCACCACTACTCAATGTACATTACTGCTCCTGTTGTGAATAGTCTGTAACCTAGTGCTAGAGTGCTACTTTTGTTACCGTATTGTTGGGCTGCTTCTGTTGTTACCTTAGCGTTGGGAAGCTATTGTTGCTACCGTAGTGATAGGGTGTTGCTGTTGTTGCTGTTATTATATCAACTACAAATGCTGCAAGACAATGGGATTAGACTGTCAGCTGCTGTCTCGTGTCATGTGGTTACACATCGGCTTTGGTGGTCGAAAGAGATCGAAAGTTGATCAGTAGATCTGACTCGGTAAGATTATCATTGTTCACCGTTTTACAGTCCTTCCCGTAAAATGGTCTGCGCTGTATGTGCTGTATACAGCGATCATAACACTCCTGTTTATCTGTAATCTTTATCTCTTTTCCCAAGGACGTGGAATGGGCCAAATGGGTACAGGCATACTGCACTTTTTGAGGAAATTAGTTTCATACAGATGGGGTCCTCAAACCCAACCCTGCAGGCTGGCAAAGGGCGGGGAGGCCTTGTACCCTGGCGTAGACTTGCTACCCTGGTACACATAATGAGAGTCTGTGACATTAATAACTATGTTCAGGAGCACTTTATGCTCCCGGGTGACCAGGCCAGCATAGCTCCCACCCACATCCCACGACCTCCTTCTCATTATTCCCTGGATCCACCAACATCACGGTAATATTGAATAGATAATACACCATCCTTTGTACATGATTAAATATGTAATCATAATTTAATTAAAGATGCCTGGTCACCGAACCGTTGTGGCATCCGTCCTGTGATATCAGTGGAGCGTGTTATAGTTGCTCGCTCAACCCGAAAGAATAAAAGCTGCTACTGATGCTTTTTGTGTTAGACTTACTCTTGTGTGCAAATCGTCCCATGATATCAGTCCTCGCTATGTACGATTTTCTTTCCTTTCGCCTACAACAAAGTTCAGCGGAGTTCAAAGCTTCGCCAGAGTCTCTGTCGCTGCGTCTTTTAAGGTTTCCGAGAGACCTTACTCTGCCAGGCAGTCAGTCTCATGGGTTCAAATATGGGATGTAAAGCTTAATATTCTATAATCCAGGTGACACACTATACTCCAGGTGCCACATTATACTCCAGGTGCCACACTATACTCCAGATGCCACACTATACTCCAGTTGCCACACTATACTCCAGGTGCCACATTATACTCCAGGTGCCACATTATACTCCAGGTGCCACATTATACTCTAGGTGCCACACTATACTCCAAATGCCACACTATACTCCAGATGCCACATTATACTCCAGGTACCACACTGTACTAAATGTGCCACATTATACTCCAGGTGCAAAATTATACTCCAGATACCACACTATGCTCCAGATGCCACATTATACTCCAGGAACCACACTATACTCCAGGTACCACATTATACTCCAGGTGCCACAATATACTCAGGCTGCCACATTATACTCCAGGTGCCACAATATACTCCAGGTGCCACATTATACTCCAGGTACCACATTATACTCCAGGTGCCACATTATACTACAAGTGCCACGTTACACTTCAAGTGTCACATTACACTCCAGTGCCACACTACACTCCAGGTGCCACATTATACTCCAGGTGCCACATTATACTCCAGGTGCCATACTGTACTCCAGGTGCCATATTATACTCCAGGTGCCACACTATACTCCAGGTGCCACACTATACTCCAGGTGCCACACTATACTCCAGGTGCCACATCATACTCCAGTTACCACATACTCCAGTTACCACACTTCTCTATGTGCCACATTATACTCCAGGTGCCACATTACACTCCAGGTGCCACACTATACTCCAGGTGCCACATTATACTCCAGGTACCACATTATACTCCAGGTGCCACATTATACTTCAGGTGCCACATTATAGTCCGAGTGCCATATTATACTCCGGGTGCCACATTATACTCCGGGTACCAAAATATTCTCCAGGTGCCACATAATACTCCAGGTGCCACATAATACTCCAGGTGCCACATAATACTCCAGGTGTCACAATATACTCTAGTTGCCACATAATACTCCAGGTACCACAATATACTCCAGGTGCCACATTAGATTCCAGGTACCATATTATACTCCAGGTGCCACAATATTTTCCAGGTATCACATAATACTCCAGGTGCCACATTATACTACAGGTGCCACGTTACACTTCAGATGCCTCATTATACTCCAGGTGTCACACTATACTCCAGGTGCCACATTACACTCCAGGTGCCCACATTATACTACAGGTGCCACGTTACACTTCAGGTGCCACATTATACTCCAGGTAACACACTATACTCCAGGTACCACATTATGCTCCAGGTGCCACGCTACACTTCAGGTGTCACATTATACTCCAAGTGCCACACTATACTCCAGGTGCCACATTATACTCCAGGTGTCACATTATACTCCAGGTACCACACTATACTCCAGGTACCACATTATACTCCAGGTGCTACATTATACTCCAGGTACCACACAATGCTCCAGGTACAACATTATACTCCCAGTGCCACACTGTACTCCAGGTGCCACTATACAACAGGTGCCACATTATACTCCAGGTAACACATTATACTACAGGTGCCACATTATACTCCAGGTACCAAAATATTCTCCAGGTGCCACACTATGCTCTAGATTGCAACATTATACTCCAGGTACCACATTATATTCCAGGAACCACAGTATACTCTAGGTACCACAGTATACTCCAGGTACCACATTACACTCTAGGTTCCACAATATATTCCAGGTGCCACACAATACTCCAGGTACCATATAATACTCCAGGTGCCACATTATACTCCAGGTGCCACAATATACTCCAGGTGCCACACTATACTCCAGGTAACACATTATACTCTAGGTGTCACATTATACTCCAGGCGCCACATTGCACTCTAGGTGCCACATCATTCTCCAGGTACCACATTATACTCCAGGTGCCACACAATACTCCAGGTGCTGCATTATACTCCAGGTGCCACAACATACTCCAGGTACCACAACATACTCCAAGGTACCACATACTCCAGGTGCTACATTATAATCCAGGTGCCACACAATACTCCAGGTACCACAGAATACTCTATATGCCACATTATACTCCATGTGCCCCATTATACTCCAGGTACCACATCATACTCCAGGTGCTACATTATACTCCAGGTGCCCCATTATACTCCAGGTACCACATCATACTCCAGGTGCCACATAATACTCCAGGTGCCACATTATACTCCAGGTACCACATTATTCTCCAGATGCCACATTATACTAATGGTGTCGCACTATACTCCAGGTACCACATTTTATTACGAGTGCCACATTATACTCCAGGTACCACATTATACTCCAGGTACCACATCATACTCCAGGTGCCACATTATACTCCAGTTGCTACACTATACTCTAGGTACCACATTATACTCCAGCTGCTACACTATATTCCAAGTGCCACATTATACTCCAAGTGCCACAATATACTCCAGGTACCACATTATACTCCAGGTGCCACATTATACTCCAGGTACCACATTATACTCCAGGTGCCACATTATACTCCAGGTACCACATTATACTCCAGTTACCACATTATACGCAAGATACCACATTATACTCTAGGTGCCACATTATACTCCAGATGCCACACTATTATCCAGGTGCCACATTATACTCCACGTACCACATTATATTCCAGGTGCCACACTGTTCTCCAGGTGCCACATTATACTCCAAGTACCACATTATACTCCAGGTGCCACATTATACTTTAGGTGCAACAATATACTCCAGGTACCACAATATACTGCAGATGCCACATTATACTCCAGGTACCAAAATATACTCTAAGTGCCACATTATACACCATGTGCCACACTATCATCCGGGTGCCACATTATACTCCACGTACCACATTGTACTCCAGGTGACATATTATACTCCAGGCACCACATTATACTCCAGGCACCACATTATACTCCAGGTGCCACACTATACTCCAGGTGCCCCATTATAATCCAGGTGCGACATTATATTCCAGGTGCGACATTATGCTCCAGGTACCACATTATACTCCAGGTACCGCATTATACTCCAGGTACCGCATTATACTCCAGGTACCGCATTATACTCCAGGTACCGCATTATACTCTAGATGCCACATTATATTCTAGGTGGCACATTATACTCCAGTTGCCACATTATACTCCAAGTGTCACGTAATACTCCAGGTGCCATATCATACTCTACGTGTCACATTATACTACAGGTATAGCGTTATACTCCAGGTGCGACATTATAGTATAGGTATCACGTTATATTCCAGGTGCCACTCCATACCCCAGGTGCCACATTATACTCTAGGTGCCACATAATACTATAGGTACCACATTATACTACAGGTGTCATATTATACACTAAGTGCCACGTTACACTCAAACTGTCACATTATACTCTTGTTTTCATATTATACTGCGGGTGCCACAATATACCCCAGGCGTCAGACTATGCTTTAGGTGCTATATCATACTTCAAGTGGCATAATTATACGTCAGGCACCACATTATACTCTAGGTGCCACATTAGGCTCTAGATGTCATATTATACTCCAGGTGTTACATTATACTCCAAGTGCCAAGTTATGATCCAGGCGTGACATTAAAGATTTTGTGATTACCTTCAAGTGTCCAAAACTTTTTGAAAAGTTTTGGACATAATGCTGAAGCAGATTTAACAAAACAATGTTGTCCGACAAACACATTAGTTATTTTGTTTAAAGATGAGTCCCATTTATTGAGTGATACTACTGAACCAATTCTTCTCCTCAGATCAAACAGATATATAGATAACAGCTAATCTGATTTAAGCAGCCATTCGGCTGAAAATATACCGTTGATGTGTAATAGACATACAGAACTTAGGTGAAAATCAAACTGTACACTCCACATAGAAATGATACGACAGTGGAAATTGATGAATTTAAAAGAGTGTTTTGCACCAGGACCCGATCAAGTTTCATACCCAAAGCTTTCCCCTTCCAGCACTACGGCCATACGTCATTGCCGAGTTAGGTATAATATTCCATTAACTCGCTACATACTCCCTGTCGCCACCGCGCTAACTTTCTCACAGTGTGGCATCAGCAGAGATCTGTGTAAGTCATTACTTCTGAGGCACACAGTAAGTATAGCCTTGTGTATTGAAGCTGGCTTGTGTGACGGGGTGAGGTGACACGAGGGCGCTGCTGTCGCTGTGTTATAAGCTTTGTTGCACTGGTGTTGACATGCAGACCCGAGGCCCGAGGGCCGTTACGAGCCCCAGGCGAGTCTCTGGGCGAAGCTAAGGTGGAGGTTTTGGGGACGATGACTGGCGGGAGTCTTTCGAATTTCTTTTTTTTTTCTTTTGCATTTGAAAATAACAACTCTTGTGACTGGCTGCAACCTCCATGACAGTTAGGAAGACTTGATCACTTGCGGCAAAAAGACTGTACCTCACTGATGTGACCCCATCTTTTAAGGAACTCAGAGATGTTGGCTTTAATCAGAGTCTAGAGTAGTAATAGAGGCTACTTACAGTACAGCCGGACGATGCAAGATTTCCACTATAAACATCGAGACGTCTCACTCAGTGCCGAACGAGTATTTAGTTGAATGACAGACATCATTGACAAGTATTGTAATAATCTTTATTTACCTTTTACTCTCGTTTCTCTTGATTTACTTTTAGTTTTTAGAATTTTTAAGGCGCCAGAATCTTGAATGGACTGAGTACTTTGAGGAACTGCTGAATTTATTAGATAACAGAGGCGGCAAATGTGGTGTGTTTAAAGGAACGAGCGGGAATGCGGAGTGAATCGCGGCGAATGGGAAGGAATGGAGAGAGACATCCTCTTGTGTGTGTAGCAAGTCTTCATAATGTCTAATAATTTCCTCGTTTTCTTAAAGGCTTAGACTGTGTATATGAAGAAAAACAGGAGGGAAATTCGTAACTGGAGTGTGACGTCCACATTAGGACGTAGTGGAACTTCATAACGTTATTACATTCTCAAGAATCCTTGGTCTCTGGTCAAGGGTTGCCGCCGGCAGCCAACGACAGGCAGCAGACTCACGGGGAAATATTGCGCCATGAGAACTGCCCACAGGAGACTGACAGATACTCCAGACTCGTGATAAGAATTGCCTCCTCTCAGTGCACTGGGTCCTGAGGCGACGGCTTGGTCAAGATAGGCACAACCACAACCAACTATGGATTCCAGAAATGAGAATTTACCGTTAATTACCGTTAATTCCAAGTCAGTGAAATGTTTATAATGTATATACAGATGTGAGGGCTTAAACAGATACAACAAGCGCAGCAACAGCGGCACAAGAGTTCTAACAGATGTTAAAAGCTCAGCAACAGTGGTGTATGAGTCCAAACAGGCGTGACAAGATCACTACCAGAGATGTAAGAGTTCCAACAGGTGTAACAAGCTCACCAAGAGAGATGTAAAGGTTTGAACACATGTATCAAGCTCAGCAACAGTGGTGTAAGAATTCCAGTAGATATGACAAGTTCAGCAACAGCGATGTAAGAGTCCAGTAGATGTGACAACCTTAGCAAGAGATATGTAGGAACTCCAACAGACACAACAGGCTCAGCAGCAGCTGTGTTGAACTGGTCAGTAGATAGCACATATTTTCCTCCTGACTGATATGAAGTTCAGTGAATTTGGTAAATAAATTGTTAGGGTTGGGAAGCCATAACACACCAGACTTAAATGTGATCAACTTCACTAATAAGATATGTAGGCGTGTTTACTACCTCTCATAAGATACAATCTCTCTCTGCCTCCTACTGCCAAGACGTAGATTTTATAGCTACCCAGTGAAGACAGAAACAACTATCCCGATATGTATGCAATAAACCACAGCGAAGATTTGCAATCAGTCCATTCATTACTAAAGACCAAGCAGATTATTATGTTACTGGGAAGGAATGTGCAGGTCTTCAGTTGCAGAAGTGTTCAGGTATTCAGCATATGTATGCGACTTAACAGCCCGTCGAGGTGTTCAACAGAGATGCTATAGTGACTAAGAAAGGTGTCAGGATGTTCACCTTCAGTGTCGGGCTATTCATCAGACGTGTCGTGGCGTTCATCATTTAAGTCAGGATGTTCAAGGGATGAGTCGTGTTGTTCAACAAATGTCCCCAGCGATCAAGAGATACTAAGAATCAATAAAAAGAAAGGGAGAATGTCCAGGAAAGGAGGGGTAAGTGTTCGACAGAGAAATGAGCTTAGGGTTCAGCGATGAGATGGGACACCCGACGTACTCATCGAGATATAAAACAGAAAGGTGGTGGTACTCAGTTCGTATTCAGGGTTGATTTGAGTACAAAACTCCAAAACTCTGGTACAATCCCGAGCTACGTTTTACATTATTCTAGTTAAAACTATTGTGAAATTGAGCTCCAAAGTTCTCTAAAACAGAGCTCTAAAGCGTAGTTGAAACTGAACACCATAGAGTAGTTGGAACAGTTTCAAAGTGAGCTGAAACTGAACTCCTGAAACTAAAGCAAAAAACCCAAATGAAATTCTTTCTAAGTTTACGCCAAGATGGAATCGAGTCAAAGTATGAACGGAAAAGGTCGTAAACTCCGGCTGACGCCCTGGCTGTGTGTCGCAGGCATAGCGTCGACCTAGAGCCCTGTCGAAAGTGTCGAAAGTCACAATAATTATAACACAGAATGTTAAATCATCTACTGTGCAACTGACATCCCTCCGGTTAGTGCCCAACTCCACGTAAACCGCAAGAAAATACCCAAGATCCTTCTTTTAGGGTGACTGTATACGAAATGTAATGGGCATCTGTTTCGTTGTAACTACTCACTACCCAGTTCTCTCTCTCTCTCTCTCTCTCTCTCTCTCTCTCTCTCTCTCTCTTATTACTGTTGTCTCATTCATCCTTGGACAGACGGGTTTTCTGACAAATGTTTGGGTCTCTTTTCTCTTGAGTTTGAGCCGTACATCTTGGTTGAAACTAAAAATAAACACGGGAAACTTTCTCTGATATACGAGCGACATCGATTTACATGACGGCCGTGTGGGCCGTTCCTCACACTGCATTACATACTGCTTGAACTTTGGTGGCATGAATTTCCAGGCAAAGAGCATGTTGATGTTTTGAAATGGCTGTTGTCTCTTGTATGATACATCTTTACGTCGGGGTCAAGAGATGCCTTTGTTCTTCCAGCAGTTTAATGCCGAAGTCTCCACGTCTCAGTGAGATAATAATTATGACAGATAGATATACACATCTCGAGTGCTGCCCGTGACCCACACATAAGCTACATAATTCTCTCTTATTCTGATCATAAACGTGTGATATTTTCAATAAAATCGCTTCACCAGAAGCTCACATTTCCAGTTGTATGTGAAGATGGCAGGAGGGTGAACCGATTGAGTAAATCCAAGAGCTGAGTCTGGTTGTGAAGGTGAGTACATCCAGGGGGTGAATCTGGTTGTGAAAGTGAGTACATCCAGGCGGTGAGTT
>JAYMFT010376983.1:0-20000 GCA_038088735.1 Panulirus argus | reverse complement strand
TACCCCCGAGTGTTGGACTTCCTCATCTTCCACAATGTCCTCCCTTTCCCTGGTGCTTCTACACTGCTTGCTGCCTCCTCTTGAGAACAAAAATACTTATGCAACATTTCCCACTCTTTCTTGTTCTATTTACTAGAATGGTGCAACATCAACTCTAGGGAAAAATTTAGGAGGGTGAGGGAAGAAATCTAACAAAGCAACAGGAGAACGGAAACCTGTTGGGAGAGGGTTTAGACGAAGGAAGCCTGGTAGGGATAACAGAGAGAGGGAGTCTAAAGAGGGGAGAGGAGGAGAGAAAGCTGGGTGAGAGAAGGGGTAGAGGAGGAGGCTTGATTAAGAAAGGTGGGGATGGCTGTGGGAAGAGGATGGGGAGGTGGCTGAGTGGCCGAGGAGGCCGAGTTTTACAGTGGGGTCAGACTGGGCAGCGGGACTGTGTTGCAGAGCTGAAGAGGGGAAACATATTGGTTAGTGTAGGGGTCTGGATATACACAAGAGTACATATGAAGGACAGATAAAGAAGACCTGATGGTCTATGACGAGGTTATCCACTGGAGAGAATTATTATGATCTCTGTACATGGAGACAAAATAGTAAAGCAGAAGACTTCTCCCTAACCACCACTCTCTCCAGCACATCACCTGGCGGGGAAATAGCTATGAAACAACACCACAAATTATCGGGAAGATATACTAACATGGAAATGTAACGAGGAATGGAAAACACATCCTGTTATATAATAAACCGCCGAACACTTCAGCTTCTAATCTTAAAAGAAGTTGAAACAAGTTAATGTACACTGTCACATTTCAACATCCTTACTCACTAGAGATTAATATAATTCAAGGATTGGTCTAGTCTTGATTCATAGATATTCGGTATGACAGCAGTTGCTGGTGGTGTCTTCCATTGTTCTATAAAGCTATTGGGAGAAGGGCCTTTGTTCACGTTTGTATTACATCTCCTTCCATTTAACTTCATACTATCACTTCTGTTCATAGTGCCTCTGTGTAACGTGAAGAAATCTTCATAAGTTATATTACCGAAATCATCACTCATTTCGAAACCTTTCATTAAATCTCCTCGAAGTCTTTCTTTACGACGTTTATTTCTGAACGACGGAAGTAGTTCTGTTGTTTGTTTGTTTTTTGCCTTCGTTCTAGTCCTCTTCACCAGAAATGAAGTGCACATTTGAATGTCTGACTGGGGCGTTGTAAAGAGTAAGTATTGTGTCTTTTGTCTTAAAGTAAGTATATCTAGCTACGAAACTTAACATTTTAATTGCTAAACTTCATTTTGTACTTAAATCATTACTAACAATTGATTTAAAGTCTCTTCTTCTATTTCTAATAACATCTTGCGGAACATTTCTATATTCGTGTTTAAGATTTCTATCAACCAGAAAGCATTAATTTGCATTTCTCAATATTGAAGTGCATTTGCCATGTCTCTGACCACTGGATCAGTTTGTCTGAATGACTCTCATTCAAAATTCTTGCCTTGTTTGGACTTAACTGTCCAAAAGGAAAAAAATGGCGTTCTCTGGCAGCAACAAAACGGCTAAGTGTATAGATTAAAATCTTGCGGAGTTTGAAGTACCTACACGAAAAATTTCGGGCTTCTAGATGTTACGTTTCAATAGAAAAAGAGTAACAAACAAAATTCAGAAACAGGTCTTCATAAGGTCTTAAGATCCTCCTCAGATCTTCTAGTCATTTCCAGATCTTCCCCAAGTCTCACCCAGTTCCTCGTCAGGTCTCCTCTTGGTTCTCCCCAGGTCTTTCCCAAGTCCTCTCAAGGTCTTCCACTGGTCTTCCTATATATGCATCTGTCGCAGCTTTACTCAGATCTTCCACAGATATACCCTAGGTCTTCCCAGGTATTCCTCATTTAGGGAATATCCAAACAAAAGTTAATGGGAGTACCTGGCAAGGAGTGAATTGGAAACTTTATACAAGAAACACATTGGTTAGTGTGACTGGGAGTACAAGAGGGAGGTAAAGTTTTTGTAACTGATGGGAAACACTATTAGCTGAAGTGCTTCCGTAGCTTTATGTGAACAAATACTATATTTTGTGTCATTAAGCTAATTAGATGTTATAATGAGAAGCTTGGGAACAACGCGCGATCTTGAATATTTCATGAACCAATCAAACAGGGATCCATTAGCCAGAACAAGGGAAATATATACCTAAGTCAGACGAAGTTTGGAAAGCCTGTGTCAAGCTCACACACACAAGCAAAGATGGGAAAGAATATTTGAATCTGAATAATAATAGATCCAGACAAAGGAGAGCATTATGATCAGGCAACTGTGGATATGTCCATATGTAGTTGGATATAAAACGATGGTCTTACAAAGGATGGAAAGAAAATATATGGAGAATTATAAGATGAATCATCTGAAAGCAGAAGCCTGATGAGGCTGGAAATCATTGGACATAAGGACCAGAAGGTATCACAGTTGGAGGAAGAGGTAGTGCAAGTAAGGACTCAAATCAGAGAACATGAATAGTGTCACAAGATGAGAAAGGAAATAGGAAATTGAAACATATAACTAAAGAACATGAACACAAAATCAAATTAATTTGAAAAAATATGTAGTTAGAGAAAAAAAATATGAAAACAAGAAAAGGTCAGAAAGGTTCTCTCTGTATGTCCTAGAAGCTGTTAGGCAAAAAAAGAAAAAAAAGAAAAAAATGCCTATAACACAGACTGCAGAAACTGTTCATGAATATAAGCGTGAAGGGGAACTGAGAACAATTTCTGAGACTGTTCAAGCAACTCAGAGCATGAGGACTAACGCAATAAAACAGACATCTAGAGTCATTGTAACAGAGGGAGAAAGGGAATCAAGTGAAACTGTATAGGGAATAATATGCACTGTTTGAGATAGAACAATTAGGAACATTTACGGTCCAATAGATGCAAGAATTAAAAAAGTAGAAATGCAGGATCAATGCTTCTTGACAAAAGAAGATTTTAGAGATATAAAAAAAATTGGGGTTGATGAGTTAACACTGATTTTATTCACTAGAACAGTAGATGGCACGGAAATTAGATTGATTAGTGAAGCGAATGAAGTAGAAGGGTGAAAGACGTAAATCACAGTTGATTTTTGTAAGATCACATTTTAGATAAAGAGGAAAGGATGAAGACGGAAGGAATGCTGATCAAAATACAAAATTCCAGTGAGAGCGCACGTGGATTGTGGTCGTACAATTATCCTTAACGCCGGAAGAGAGCGTTAAAGAGTTTTTAAGTTGGTGGACGTAGCTTGACATTTCTGGCCTTAACGATCCCAGCAGCTGATGGGTCTTAGGACTATCTTTAACCCAAGAGGAGGTTATTCATGATTTTTCAGTTAGTGATGATAAGTTGATATTAAAGGATTTAATAACCCTGACAGTTGATAGGCCGAGAGACCAACTAAACCAAACATGAAAATAACAAAAATAACCCAGCAGTTACAATTTATTTTGTAAAAAGTTAACAAAAATCTAATTCCAAAACTAGAATATTACTTGATTTCTTTTTTCAATAATGATTAGAAAATATCAAAGAAAAACTATTTCCATATCAACAAAAATATCCTATCACTTCAGAATTAATCATTTAAACTAAAAACGAGTTTCCCTGATAACAAAACAAGCCTGTTACTCTGAATTCCTAATTCATATTTCATAAAAGGGAGCATCTCAAATTAACGAATATAACTCATAACTAATAAAATTTATTACCTCAGTTATATGCAAAACGAATCGCATATCAATCATACAAATACGATGTGTATTAGCTAATCAAAAAAAATCTCAAATGTGCAATCAAATAAGCATATTTGATATTTTTTGTTATATATTTACGCCACACACTACCAGAGTAATATGAAGGAATACAAAGGAATTCAAACAACAGCAAATCATTGGGTCCCTTCGAGGCTGTTTTGATAGTGGAAGATAACAGAAATTCACAGATTTGTGTGGTATGAGTAGAAAGGCATACATATAATCGAAGAAGAAATATCAAGTCTTTTCTTAAAACCACCTATAGTAATGCACTCAACCACTCTAACTGGTAAATTACACTCTCGAAGATAAAGTTCCTCCCTCATTCGAAGTAAATCGTTTTCCCATGAGAATGCATGAAGCGCTATGAGTGAAATAGGACGAATGAGGTCTTAAGTAGCTTTTCATATCAGGGTTATCAAAGCCTTTGATAACACTCATCAACTGCCAAAATGTTTCGGAAGTGAGAATAGCTAATCTTTACTAATATAGCAATCTTTACGAATATGACAAAGGAATACAAAGGTGTTCAAACAGCAACAGATTGCTGGGACTTTTCGAGGCTGTTTGTGATAGTGGAAGATATCAGCAACTCACAGATTAGTGTGGTAAAAGTTATTAGGTATACAGGTTATCTTAAAAGAATAACCTGCAAATTGTTAACGTGGCTAAGGAGGCGCAAGTAATGTAAGTCGTAGACTTGAAGCGAAACAGTTATCAAGTCTATTCTTAAACATCTATAGTTCTTTTAGCTTCAACCACCCTAACAGGCAAATCGTTCAATATGTTAACAATCCTCTTGAAGAACGGCACTTCGCCTCATTCCAAGCAAAACGTTGCCCACGAGTTTGTATCCATTACTATGAGTAAACTCAGACGAATCAAGTCTTAAGTAACTTGATACATCAAGATTATCAAAGCCTTTAATCATTTTGAATACTGTTATTAGGTTACCTCTTAGCTTTCTCTTTTCTAAGCTAAATAGTTCTAGTAGTTTATCTGTACTCGCAGGATTTGCTTCTAGGTCTGGGAATCATCTTGGTAGCTGGACGCTGCACTCTTTCCATTCTATGCATAACTATTTTTAGGCAGATTGACCAAAACTGAACACAATATTCAAGATGCGGACGAAACAATGAACTGTAAAGAGTAAGGATGATTTCCTTGAACTTAAAGTCGAATACCCTACCTATGAATCCAAGAATTTTGTTTGCTTTTCACTCCTTATTTGGCTTTGGGTCACCAGAGATAATTACGCTCAACTCTTTTTCCTCATTTACTTTTTGCAGTTCATCAGAATTCATGCTGAAGGTTGGCAATTCGTTTTTACTTCCGACATGTACGGCTTTGCACTTATCGATAACAAAATTCATTTGCCACTTGTGAGCCCAGTCCATCAGTTTGTCTATGTCAGTTTGAAGTTACAGACGTTTGTAGATCTATTTCCCAGCTTTATATCATCAGCGAGTTTTGATATCTTGCAATGCAGCCCATTATCAATATCACTGATATGTATATGCGAAAGAGACCGGATCCCAAGACTGATCGTTGTGGCACTCCACTTGTTACCTTTAACCATACTAAGGCTTGAACATTAATCGCTACCTTTTGTTTGCGGCCAGTTAACCAATTTTCTATTCGCCAAAGGAAAACCCCATCAGTGCCATGTGACTTAATTATTGTTAGTAACCTTTCATGAGGAACCTTATCGAATGCTTTGAAAATGACGTCAATTAGATGACATCAGCTGCTTTACTTTCGTCATAAATGTTGAATTTATCATAAAAGAGATCAAGCAGATTTGTCAAATGAGAGATTTCGACGAAACCATGCTGAGAATCGTTTATCAAGTGGTAGCCTTCTAAACAGGCTACAATTCTATCACGATTGATGATTTACTTAAGTTTTCCATCTACACACGTTAAGCTAATAGAACGATGATTCCTGGGTAGTAACTTCTTACCTTTTTTGAGTATCGGTGTTGCATTGGCTTTCTTCCATTCAACTGGAACTTTTCTCTTAGCAAGTGACTCGCCTTTCGGCTTTCATTGTCTCCGGATAAGACCTATCATCAAGGCCTGCTGTTTTACTTATCTTTATTTCTATCATTGCTGATAATGTGTCCAACATTATGTTTGTTGAAGAACGTTCTCCTCTCTTATCAATGGAATTGGATTTGGGACATGAGTTGATTCTTTGATCGTAAGTACAGATACAAAAAAAGTCATTGAAGATTTTGTCATGGCTTCGTTGTCTTACACCAAGTCACCGTTTTCCATAATCAATGGATCAACTGACCGGGTAATGATTCACTCGCTTCAAACAAAACTGTAAAACTCTATTGGTTGCTTTCGCTGTTTTCAACAATATACTCTTCATAATGACGTTTACTTTGTAGTATAACTCTCGCACTTTCTCTACGCAAATCTACATAACTCACCTTATTATGCTGGTTATTGGTTTCTGAATTTCTTTTTCCCAATCACGGACAAAAGTCCACATCAAGGCCGGGCCTTAATTGAAATAGAGAGAGGATTATGAAATGGAAAAAGACAGGACAAGAAAAAGTATTAACGAATTTTGGAGAAAGTGAAAAACCTGTCTTTTGAAATGTGCCAGGTCATAGCTACTGGGAAAGACATGAGATGGTAGAGAGTTCCAAAGCCTCGAGGTGTAGGAAAAAAAATATCATAACGACCCACCCTTGAGTTGCCAATGGCCACACAGTAATCATGTGCCGCAGCAGCTTGCCGAGTATTGCGTAGTCTAGCTAGTGGTGGGAGCACACAAGCAGCCAGCTTTCGGGAGCAAAAACCAAAGTATTACCTATAGAATGGGGAAAGTGGACCCCATCCTGCGGCGCAGGTTAAGCAGGTAAAGTTTTGAAGTTAGCCTTTGACACTATAAGTTGGACCGCTTTCGACTCGACTCTATCTAGTAAGCATACAGAGCTAGAACCACACCAAATGTGAAAGCAGTACTCCATAGAAGGGCGAATCAATCCATTGTATGAACGGAACAACTGTCCAGGAAAAAGAAATTTCGACTTCTAAATAGGACTCCCAGTTTTTTAAAGACAGACTTAGCTACTCTTTTCGACTAAAGGCACTTTTTTATTTCACCATTCCACCACCTTTGTTTTAGAAACAGACTGTCTACTACGCAGTGACACGTATGTTACTCTACTACTTCGCAGGTTCTACTGAAGCTTCTCCAAGCTATGTTCATGTCGTTATCATTGACATATCATCCCAGGTTTTCTGTCAAGAGAATGCGAAGATCATTAAAATATGCATGTTTGAAATAGGGTATTTATTCGCGACTGTTATGTTGACTAACATTACATGGTGTTGAAAGCGACCTCATAAGGAATTTTTCGATGATCCCTTGTACCCAGCTTTTCTCCGACTTCATCATTACTAACGTGATCCTCATTTGTCGTTAGAATTACATCTAATATATTCTTGTCTTGAGTAGGTTTCTCGACTAACTGAATTAGTGCACGCCACCTGTTACGTCGAACCACTCTGAGGCTTAACCACTTATCACTGCTGTTTGTTCACGGCCAGTCAACCAATTTCCTATTCAACGATGTACAATTAAATCATTGTCATGTGACTTAACTTTTGCATGGGTCCCATACATTGTGAGAGTGTATGTGGTCTCAGAATTATCTTTAAGACCCGAAGGTGTTAAAAAATTTTCGGTTGCTGGATGTAACGACGTTAATGGCCTTAATGACCCTGGCAGTTGATAGGCCTAAAGCCCAAACAACCAACCATCCAAGTGATTACATACTTTTTGGTGGCTTACGAAACTTTGGATGTAAGAATATCCTTACAAGACTAAAGAAATAAAAAGTCAGGGGGCCGCAAGTAAGCTTGATACATTATCACGATCTAAAATGAATTTGCTGCCATCTGTCAAACACCTCTTGGTTCTATGAATATATTAAATACGCTGGACGTGATAGGATCTATGTAGTAAACAGAAAAGACACTTTTAACATTTCCCCACGTTCTCGACTTCATATCTATGTGTTTGTGTTTCTTATGTCGATCTACATGATCCTGAGACCGTATTTGACCAAACAACTGTAGTAACAGAGGAAGGTCTTCATACTATTTTGTAGCGAACGCTGACGACAAGCGTACTTTTTAGTCCTGGCCCAGTTACGTAAGTATTCTGTCTCGAAATGGTCGTTGTTCAGTTCCGAACCTTGGGAAGGCCTGCAATTCTGCCACATACGGTTACTTATTTCGCCTAACTGTTTCAAAATGTAGGGTTTATGGGGTGACTAACGAAACAAATCAGATAGGAAACCGAACAATTTGCAGTAACAACGGTTTGGCATGACAGTAAACCATAGGAACCAGTGACTTGCTAACTACTTCTTGCTTGACGGACTTTAAATGCACACTTCAGGCGGTTCTTTGTATAACTGCGTTCGCATTTCCTCTGGGACACGACCCTTAACACCAAAACGAACATATCCGCATTTTGGCAAACAGTATAGAATTGTGTTTAACTGATGCAACTTGAGATTTTGATAGAATGAGGTAGTTTAGTGGCAATACTCAAGTGTTGTTCTGTGATATCTACATCTAAGACTCTTAGTAATCTGGTGCTATGAAAATTTTTACTTTATCCCCTCGCCCTTTAATTTGTATCAGAAAAAGATCCTTTCCCCGTTACATTTACTATGGCTATAATGAAACTAAGAGGATTCTATTAAGATATATAATGTCACAGTATATTGTTATTTAGTCTAAGATATTCAGGAATGCTGTTATTGTTTATGTCAGGCATTAACGAGATTCATCCTGCAGATACGAAGTTATCATGCCGAAAAATTTTTCATTTATATGTGTGGCAGTGACCTTAACCTTTAACCTCAAAATCAATATGAACTTCCCTGGACCCACGGTAAACACACTTTAATTTTCTTTGCGCAGAAAGAATCAATTTACAATTGCGATAGTGACCTTGATTATGACTTTACTGTCAGAAGGAACCAAGTCTTAATGAAATTCATCTGATAGAACGGTAGTCATTGTGTGGGAACGAGATCATCTACAAGCATGGCAGTGAACTTTACCTTAGGCCTTTACACCTCAAGATTACCAGGGACCTTTCTTGTTCTAAGACATTGACTCATATTCGGCGTTACTGAAACCCAACTCATTGCACTCATATTACTGCGCAAAGGCAAAACCATCTCCAAAACCAGTTCTTTTGACATTAAAATCAAGAACGTTCGTTGTTTGTCCCTAAGATATCTTTCCACCAAATTCCAATGAAACTGGACGAGAGGTTTTGCAGTCATCTAGCAGAGGCTAAATTGTGGACAGACGGACGGATGGGCTACTTTAGGACGCCACAAAACGTCGTTTCATGGGACTCAAATTATTGCCTGGAAACGAATTCATCTCCGAAAACAATTTTAAAGTACATCAGTTATGTGTATCTCTCTTCAACGAAGACTCCGAGCACCATCACCGAACCATAAGAGAGATTTCGGTGAAATACTAACCTCCTAACCAACTTAACCTAATTTCCCCAACTGCATTTAACTGAATCAGTAGTTCTTTCTTAGACTACAGACATCTTTTGATGCTAGATGTTACCTGCAACAAAGCTCCCAAAATCATCAAAGCTGAAAAACCGCTTGTTCGCCCCATCTAGTCCCTAGCCCTACCATTTATGAAATCAAACGAGACTGTGCGGTTCAGATGACGAAAACAACCAACTTTCATATTTCCACATGTCAGGGGACCATGATGAGTGATTATGAATATAACAGTAAAGCGGAGGCTGCCAACTGGCTGCTCTTCAAAGGCAAATATGTGGCTCTTCAGTTAATTGCAGAAAAAGAATATGTAATCACCAAAGCTACTTTCATGAAGTAGACTGCTCTAACCCTCAGGATTCTCAACTTCGCACGTCGTAAGTAAAATCGGTAGAAACAGTTGGATAAGCAACCTCAGGCTTTCGCCGGTTTTGTCAGCTCAGCACAGAGAGTAACATTAGCCTCCTATCGTTAAGCATGGAACATTGCACGTGCAATGGAGAGGATTTTATTAAAACTTGCTTTACTGTTGTGACTTTAATTTTAGCACCAGAAAACAATACTCTAGAGAGAGAGAAAATCAGACCTGCAGTTATCACGTCACTTAACTGAGCGCAGAATATCCGATCCAAATGGTGATATTGCACCACAGTTGCGCTCACAACTTCATCAGTGTGATTTTTTAAGTAAAGATGACTTTGGATGGGTTGTGTTGCGTGCAGGATAAACCTCAACTATTACTTTTTGTGTCACTGAAGGACAGAACTCGTGGACGAGATATAAGAGGCACTGACGGCGCAATTTGCCTTTACAAAGGTTCACTGCCATAGCAAGAGACGGCGCTCCGTCTATGTGTGGACCTGTGAATGGATTAACTGGTCTTTGTAAATCTGATGCAAGATTTCCAGAATTCTGGACATTTCGTTGTATTGTTCACCGTGAACAAATGGTCTCCAAAACTCTCAAATTCGATCATATCATGAAACCGGTGCTGAATTTTGTGAAATAAAGAAAAAAAAATCAAACAAATACACTAAATCACAGACAGTTTCTGAATTCGATGGGAGAAGTAAGGGAAGAAACTTGGACAACTGATTTACCACTGCACTGCTCAGGTCGATAGCTTCCAGATGTAAAGTTATATCACGTTTCTAAAGCTACTAGAGCCGGTGAGTTTTTTTGAGCTACTGGAGCCAGTGAGATCTTTGAGCTTCTGGAGCCGGTGAGATTTTTGAGCTTCTGGAGCCTGTAAGATTTTTTGAGCTTCTGGAGCCGGTTAGATTTTTTGAGCTACTGGAGCCGGTGAGATCTTTTCCAGCTCGAGTTTACAGGTCCATTCTGGGTTATTGAGGTGGCTTTTCTCACAGACATGCTGCTCCATTCGGATAAACTAAATGTAGATTTACAAGGGAAATTCTAGTCGATATCTGTTCTAGTTCAGAGCATACTTGCTTTCATTGACAAAATGCAGTTGTTTCACAGACAGATAACTAAAGGTGAACTGACAAATTTTCCCTTCACTGTCGCGGTTTCAAGGAAGATCAGAGGAAGATAGAAAAGAACACACACTACAGAGAACAGACGGATATGCAAATGTTATCAAAGATGTACAAGAAGTTTCACAGCACAATTTCAAGATTTGAGGCAGAAAACATCTCATATCGGTTTATAATTGATCCTTTTAATGTGGTGCAGATTGTACGAAGCCTCCTTCAGTCACTGACGAGGGGAAAATCTAAGGTGAAAATAACTAAAGTTTTGGAAGATGATAGATTGAAATCAGTCCATAAAACACAGGGAATTCTTACTTTTTGGAAGTTAGTATGAAAGGATAGAGACCGTGTTATTAGAGAAGCCGCTTTGAAATTAATTTCTATGTCTGGCTCGACTTGTCTTTGTCAAATTTCTCAGCACTTAGACATGTGAAATCCAAGCATCGAGTGGTATTGAAAGACAGTCACTTAAGAGAACTGTTGAGCGTGGGCACAACAGAGCACAAGTCAGATTTCAAGAGAATCGCGGAGAGAAAAGACTGCCAAAAATCTCACTAAACGCAAGGGAAGATTATTATCATTATTCTTATTATTACACGTAATTTTGAAAGACCACTCGTTACTCATCGGTGATTTTGCTTTTTATGACTTTCCTGCTGGTCCTTCTACATCAGAAGATTGAATAACTTGGCCAATAATATCATCATTATAAGGAACACTCATATACTCGGTACCCATTTCATAATTTCATGGCTCCTGGACGGTGCAGGTTGCTATGTTTTGGCTCTCTCTCTCTCTCACCTCAGTTGGCCACCCCTGGACTAAAGGAAGACTCAGTCTGCAAGCACAGGAAGGCAAGTCTGAAGGACGATCATGCACAGAGTTCGATTGATACACACCCAAGGTTTTAAGGACGTCGACAGTGTTTATATATCAGCAAGGAACTGTGGCTGGGGTTGTTTCAATGGCTCGTAATACTTTTTTGATATTCTAACTTTTGCTAATATTCCGCAGTTTGTAGAAGTTTTTATCAGGTCGCCATTCCGAATGGTGAAAGCGATCTAAGAGCATAGACAGACTTTGAATATGCCCATGTCATAAACGGAATGCATGTCACGATCCTGTCATTTCACTTCTGCTTCATATGTTTTAGATAACATGGTTCCCATATGATGCAATGCAACTACTCGAATTTGTCAATATTTTGTACAGGATGCCTTTTAGCCAAAGAAATCTAGAATTTTGTGTGATTTCATATTACTATATGGGCGCGCGTTGTCGTGGAAATCTTGTAGCGTGAAAAGTTAGTTCATAAGATTTTGTTGGCGCTTAATCCATTTTAGTGTTGAATAATACCTTCAATATGTACTTCCAATTTTGAGATCTTTAGTACAGCAGGCTATGATAGATAAAGTAACTATGAAGTTAGATGAAACAATTTCCTAACAGAGGTTCATAATGTATAAATCGCATAACCCGAGACAATTTTTCCATTAACCTAACCTAATAAATCTTCTCTAACTCAAGATAACTAGAACCCAACCAGGCCCCCTACCCCGGATCCCTTTATGTTTAGGCGGTGAAAGGTAAATATTGGCTGGCTGAGCAGCTTTTGTTCCTGACTTAACAATATTCAGAAGGGTATAGTGCCACGGGGCGGGAAACATGTGATGGAATCTCTCTCCACGATCCTGTAAGCTTTCTCAAATAAATTTCAAGGTACAAATGAAGTAATCTTTACAGTTTTTCAGAGCGTGGGACTGTTCTCCAAATATCCCTTTACATCCCTTTATATTCAGAGCGGAGGCTCTTGATTGGGAGCCCACAAAATGCACGCAGTGAATGGCTGAAGCGGTAGAAGAAAATTCGAAATTTTCTGAGAATGCTGACATTGATGAAAACTTGTCATTTTCGAGATGAACATTTTCCCGCCATGAAAAGGGGCGGGCGTTAATCGGAAACATCTGACTTAGAAACGTACGTTATAAGACACTATTGTAGAACAAAGAAAAAGGCATTAATTTGTTCTATAACGTCACAAACATTACATCAAGTACGAACACCAATCATAGGATTTGTATACTTTAAGCCATGACATTCGCTTTTTCACTGCGAAAGTCATCAAAACTTGTATCAACACTCATTACCAGCAGGTAGTCCGCAGAGAATACATTGAATTTCACATCTATACACTTGTATTTGCTGGCTACATTTATAAGCGCGCGCCTTCTGCAGAGATTTGGAAATACGTCCAGGTATCAGACATAATGTGAAGTCGATACAAATGAATGTATAAGTTCGGATTACCGTACCCAAGTTTATTTTTGACCCAACAAATGGGGCACCATGGCGTTCATGAGGGATGTGTGGGAGGTGGGGAAAGTTGGGGGAATGGGGTGAGAAAAGAGTGGGAGCTGGTGTGGTGGGCGAGAATGACGTGATGAAATATTCACATCCTGATAACGTTAGCATTATCTTGTCGATGTTCATTACAAATGTAAGGGTAGTGTTGGAACTACTACTACTAATATATTTTATCAATATCCGGCAACAGTAGCATTTGAGTTGAAATCAGTGTTTCATTTAACTTAGTGAACGGACGACATTTATTCTGAGTAGCCACAACAGAATATGATTATTTACAGACCACTAGATGACAAGGGTTTCATACTCTGTCATGAAAGTGTTGATGTTTTGAATTTGTTTTTATCTATTGACTTCCTCTGAACTGAGGTATGTCTGGATTTTAATGAATGTATCATCACACGGGTCAATACATCGTGTCTTCAACTGAATCATCTGTGTGGGTCGATCGGTGTTAAAATGACCCGCTCTCCTCCTTTGGATTATTGCATCATATAAGTAACAGACTGGCAGTGATGCTGTCAAACTTGTGTATGACATTCCCCAAATACCAATTACTCATTCTGCAGGGAAGACTGTCGTCAGGCACCGTCTCATCTGAAATCTGTTCCAAGATTAGTGAAATTAAACTCAACAATGCAGCCCAATAATTATGTTTGGTACGATATGCAATATTACTGTTACCGTGTTAAGGCAGTCGAATAATCTGTTATGTATGAGTTTTTTTATCGGCAAGTAAGTAGGATAAAAGCTCGCTAATCATAAATGTGCCATATCACTCTGATGTTCCATATACAAAGTATATCTTCTGTTTTGTTGTTTGAAGCTGTATTTTATACTATAGGATTAGTCATTTACATGACACACCATAAACTAGTTACGTTAGCATGAAAGACGCGAAGGAAATTATGTAGATATGATACATATTGGAAAAATTAGTTATGATATACAGTACCGGTGGCGTGGATACAAGGTGGGGGGGGGGCATTAGTGTGTTATGATATACAGTACCGGTGGCGTGGATACAAGGTGGGGGGGGGCATTAGTGTGTTTCCCACCCTACCCCCTCACGCAGTGGGTTCAAGGATTAACTTATCTGACACTGGGACCCTAAAACCTATTGTACGAACGTGTTCATTGGTCTTTTGTGGTTAGTATGAATGACTTAACAAAGCTGACGAAAGTAGTCAAGCTCAACATGGACATTTGTAAACGACTAACGCAAATAAGTAGTTGGCACACTTCTCACTCTCACGAGAGTCAATTTTTTTCCTTCCTTTTATGTTGAAGCGTCCAGTCACGGACAAGAGTCCACATCAAGGCCGGGCCCCAACCGAAATATAGAGAGAATTCAGAAACGGAGAAAAAAAAGAGAAGGGAAAGTATTTACGAATTTTTGAGAAAGTGAAAGACCTGTCTTTTGAAATATGTCCGGTCATACTTATTGGGAAAGACAGGAGAAGGCAGAGAGTTCTAAAGCTTCGACGTGCAGGGAAAGAAGCAGTTATCAAAACGGCACATCCTCGAGTTCTTATGCTGAAGGCTCCAGTCGGACAAAAGGCCACATCAAGGCCGGGCCACAACTGAAATATAGAGGACTGAGAAAGGGGAAAAAAAAAAAAGATAGGGGAAGTATTTACGAATATTTGAGAAAGTGAAAAACCTGTCGCTTGAAATGAGCCAGGTCATAGTTATTGGGAAAGACATGAGAAAGTAGAGAGTTTCAAAACTTCGACGTGTAGGGAAAGAAGCAGTTATTAAAACGGCATACTCTCGAGTTGCCGATGGCCACACAATAATCATGTGACGCAGCAGCTTGCCAAGTATTCTGTGGTCTAACTAGTGGTGGGGGCACACAAGCAGCCAGCTCTCGGAAGTTGTCTGACAAAAAATCTTCACTTTCATATTACTAACCTCATGTCTTAAATAAGTCATGTATCTTTTATGCACCCACATACAATTTTTTTGCATATGAGTTCTTCATTTCCCATGATAATGGGTATTGCTAGAAGAGGACAAAGAAATGGTCTCATTTGCTCACATCCACTCTAACTTTCACGTATAATATACCAGATTAAATCTAAGCCTTGCATGGTGTCTCTGCACTTTGCAGTCTCCTGAAATGGGACCCTAGATCTGCAGAATGATTTTGATTGGGGGGGCATTTTTCTATATACTTGATCCACTCTGTTACCAAATATACATAAATGAATAAATAAATAAACAAATAAACTGAAGATCTGCATGTCCAAGTCCTTTACGCAACTGATGATTTAACATATTTAATCATGTAAAAATTACCTCTGGAAGGATGATGATATTGGTAAGCAATTGTGACTTTCCCATATAACACAAGGCTTTGGAGAATAACACCACACAATATGGGGCTTTCTTGCTACAATGTACATAAAACCATTTTAAAACTGACCTGCATTACAGATGACTGTTTGAAAGCAGCAGAAAGAGTTTTGTTTTTTCTAACAAAGACAATACGGAGGAGTCCATCCCATTCAGAGAAATTAATGTTTGGAACAGGATTCTTAGGCTCAATCCTCACAACTGATGATTCAACCTAAGGGAATGAAAGGAATGAAAGTTTCCTTGCTTTTTAAATCTTTAAATCTTAACCTGATAAAATGTATGTTTAGGTACAGGCTTTATCTTCCAAAAACTTTTAATAACTGAAGATCAGAATGTAGGATATAAAGTCCTGGATAAAAAGGAAGTACATATATATACAAAGAAAGCAAATGTGGATCTCTAATACATATGAATGAAGATCTTCAGGAAAATACAAAACAATTTCATAAGGAAGTAAGTAAAAGCAAAAGGGATGACTAAGTGAAAGTCAAAGGTGTACTAGACAAACCTATAAGACAACTTTAAAACAATGCTGCTAACAGTATGTGTCATGACAGCAACATCTCTGCTTTGTACCACAATGCTTTATTGACCATTATTAGCTTAAACAGTTAGTGGAAATAATTGATGATGTTTATGCATTAACTGTCATCATCATAGTTGCAGCCAGTGGATCCTATGGCACTCAGATAGCCTGCTACATCCCTTAGGCAGTCAAAAATCTAAGAGAGTACGAACACAGAGGTCATGTTAGTGCTGAGCTAGAGATGAACAGTCAAGGATTAAATGTTTTGTGCCTTCAATGGGATAGTGAAAACATAAGCAAAAAAGGTGTTGTGCAGGGTCTATTGTATTTACATGCTTGAAGCAACATGTGATATCCTGGTCCATGACATGATGGCATGAAAGTCTTTTTCTTATGCTGTAATTACAAAATGGATTATCTAGGGAAGGGATTTGCTGAAAATGGTGTTGAGAGGGAGTTTGGGGATGGGGTGGGGGTGGGGGTGTTGCCACTGTTTAAGTATGATAAGCAAAATGTGTTTGGCTGTTGAGAGGAATATGACTCTTTAGGTGACTTACATAGGAGGTTGGGGTGTGTTTCGTCTTTATGAATAGAGTTCGATGGCTCAAGATAGTGTGGCAGGATTGAATGGGATTGTGTGTGGTTGTAGTAAGTTGTACACCAATCATATCTAAATATCTTTAAGTGGTAGGTTTGGATCTCTGCATGTAAGTGATCAATGCTAGTGATTTGGATGCATCCTGTTATGGTTCTAAGAGTTATATCCTGTGCTGCTCAGTGTTTTCAATTTAGCACATGGTGGATGCATAGTGTATAACTGTCCATATAAAGTTTCCTGACAACAGTTATGTTGTGAAACACTTCACAAAACAAAGACATACATTACCGCAATCCTTGAAGAAGAAGAAGAAGAAGAATAAGAAGAATAAGAAGAAGAAGAATAAGAAGAATAAGAAGAAGAAGAATAAGAATAAGAATAAGAATAAGAATAAGAAGAAGAAAAAGAAGGAGAATAAGAGAAGAATAAGAAGAAGAATAAGAAGAAGAATAAGAATAAGAAGAATAAGAATAATAATAATAATAATAATAATAATAATAATAATAAGAATAAGAAGAAGAATAAGAAGAAGAAGAAGAATAAGAAGAAGACGAAGAATAAGAAGAATAAGAAGAAGAATACGAAGAAGAAGAAGAAGAAGAAGAAGAAGAAGAATAAGAAGAAGACTAAGAAGAAAAAGAAGAAGAAAAAGAAGAAGAAGAATAAGAAGAATAAAGAAGAGGAAGAAGAATAAAGAATAAGAATAAGATGAAGAAGAAGAATAAAGAATAAGAATAAGAAGAATAAGAAGAAGAAGAAGAAGAATTAGAAGAAGAATAAGAAAAATAAGAAGAAGAAGAAGAAGAATAAGAAGAATAAGAAGAAAAAGAAGAAGAAGAATAAGAATAATAAGAAGAAGAATAAAGAATAAGAAGAAGAAGAAGAATAAAGAATAAGACTAAGATAAAGAAGAAGAATAAAGAATAAGAAGAAGAAGAAGAATAAAGAATAAGAATAAGAATAAGGATAAGAAGAATAAGAATAAGAAGAAGAAGAATAAGAAGAAGAATAAGAAGAAGAATAATAATAATAAGAAGAAGAATAAGAATAAGAAGAATAAGAATAAGAATAATAATAATAAGAAGAAGAATAAGAAGAAGAATAAGAATAAGAAGAAGAAGAAGAAGAATAAGAATAAGAATAATAATAAGAAGAATAATAAGAAGAATAAGAAGAAGAAGAATAAGAAGAAGAAGAAGAAGAATAAGAATAAGAAGAAGAAGAAGAAGAAGAAGAAGAAGAAGAAGAAGAATAGGAAGAATAAGAATAAGAAGAAGAAGAAGAAGAAGAAGAAGAAGAAGAAGAAGAATAAGAAGAAGAATAAGAAGAACAAGAAGAACAAGAAGAAGAAGAAGAAGAAGAAGAAAGAGAAGAAGAAGAATAAGAAGAATAAGAATAAGAATAATAATAAGAAGAACAATAAGAAGAATAAGAAGAATAAGAATAATAATAATAATAATAATAATAATAAGAAGAAGAAGAAGAAGAAGAAGAAGTGCGCAATATATCTCCTTGACCAACCAATCACATTTTAATTCACCATATGATCTCAAAAAATTACCATTCAGGCTCCTTTCTTATGATTTCTTTACACTACATATCATTTCAAAAGATTACCATTCAGGCTCCTTTCTTATGATTTCTTTACACTACATATCATTTCACACTTTATAATTTATCTATCTCCTTATTCCTACTATAATACACAAGTTATCTATCTCTTCTGTTCATATTTATATTTCTGTTCATATTCATATTTTCAGTCTTATAAAACAGTAAAACTATTTATTTTCTACCTTAAAAACATATTTCCTAAATGAGGTTGTGTTAAATTATTTTACCCATTTCACTATAAATTCAGTTTCAATGGACATTCACCTGAAAGTATCATTTTTCCATTAAAAGAAAAGAGTGAATTTTACCAATTTTCTGGCATTTAAAATCTTTTTCAAACTTGTTTACCATTTCCTGCATTAGCAATGCTGCATTAGGAACTGATGAAGAATAGCCCCATTTGTTCACATCCACTCTATGGCTGTACTTCCATAATAATGTCACTTTAACATGACTCCTCATTATATATTCTAAAACTGTTTAGGAAAGTAAGAACAATAAATTTCTACACATGATTATACCTTAGGAGGAGGTCTAAAGTTGTTTTTTCCAACTTTCATTAGATGATCCACCTTGGCTAACAACTGAGTATTGGCAGTTAGTCGGCAGTACAACTTGTCACCTGGCCTAGCAATTAACCGTTCAGCAAATTCCTGCTGAAACATTAGTACTGCACATCTGAATATTGGCCGATGAAGGAGAAGCTTGAAAACAAATGGCGATGAAATCTGTTGGTTGATAAAAAGAAGACTTTAATAAACTATGATGAAGATTATTTCATTACTAATATATTATACCACAAAAGAGAACAAAATATCTGAAATATAAATCTATGGCTTACAATGTTATGCTTTTGTATATTCCTGGCTGAGGTTACATAATATAACTAGACCACCTTAATTCAGATTTCAGTCTCTCTCAAAATGAAATACATTAGCACATGAAGAGCCATTAATGGATTTCAGAGGGTACAGCACTTGTATTATGATAAAGGGACACTTAATATGAAATCAAATAAAATCAAGGAAGACATTTCTGAAAATACTTAATACCAAAACACTGCAGATACTCTCTTAAAAAAGCAGAGAAACAGAAAACTGAATTTAATGCATATGTAGTTACATTCAGTCAATAATGAGCTTTAAAAAAACCTCCCTGTACTTTATACCTTAAGTACTGTACACTGAACTAAGAACTCGAAAAATTGAGTTTTGAGGAGTGAAAAACTGTTTATCTCCGTGGCAGTGTCCAACGACATAATGAGATTCATCCATGTACCTCTAGAAGTTGGGACTCCTCAACCTCACCCATTCTGGTGAGTTCTACACCTTTTACCCTTCACAAACCACCTAAACAATGGCTGCAGCAATAGTTCAGAACTCAAATTAAATCACCAGCCACCATCATCCCACCATCTGCTTATACCTCTGTAGTTTGAACACTCACCTTTATCCCCTTTGCTTTTGTACAATGGCACTATACACGCATACCACCAATCCTCAGGCACTACACCATGACCCATACATACAATGAATATTCTTACCATCCAATCAACAACACATTCACCACCTTTCTAAATAAATTCAACTTCAATTCCATCCAATCCTGACACCTAACCAGATTTCATCTTCCGCAAGGCTTTCACCACCTCCTTTCTCTCCACCAAACCACTCTCCCTGACTCTCTCACTTCG
>JAYMFT010376972.1:0-20957 GCA_038088735.1 Panulirus argus | reverse complement strand
ATAATAATGATAATAATGATAATAATAATAGTAATAATAATAATAATAATAATAATAATAATAATAATAATAATAATTATAATAATTATCATTATTATTATTATTATTATTACTATAGTGACGGAATTAAAGAAAATTTTCCGCTATTAGCGTTAGTATGTGAATGAACTATTTAAATTCTTTAAAGACCAAAAACGTACATTTGTCTGCGGCGTGCGATGGGCCACATACATGATGGGAGTGTATCTGGTCTGAGAAAATCCTTAACACCCGAAGATGTTAAGAGTAAATCGGTTGATGAATGGACAACCAATCAGTGTAACATGGGCCATAAACAAAGAATGCATATGGTCTTACTATCATCTTGAACGCCGCATAGTTTTTGAAAATCTTTTAACTGGTCGTTCCAATTTGTCTTTGACGGCCATAATGACCCTGGCAGTTAATAGGCCTGAAACCCAACCAAACAACCATGGGGGGTGGGGAAGTAGAGGTAATCGTAGAAATATAACAGAAAAAGATTCTCGTGTATAAGAATCAGCCGTGTCAAGATGTGAATGTGATGTTCGGGACAGAGAATCACGTCACGGAAGAACTGGTAAAGAAAATGGAACTAATTACTTGGCAATATGAGCTCGATCGTATTACGAAAGCAGAAGATATCAAACGAAATGGACAGGTCACACAGTTCATTGTTATGACATCGATGATGCTGTGGACTACAAGATGGAGCGTGACACAGAAACACAGAGAATGTGAATACTAAAGAAATGGAAAGTACAAGCGCATAGGAGAAAGGATTAGGAAAATAGATGATAAGGCAGAGACAAAAAACTGCGAAGTAAATAAAAAGAAAGTTATTTACGCGGTAAATGAAGTAAAGACGGGAAACGGGAAAAACTTCAAACCCTAACCAGTCCAGTTCGGTGTGAAAATTACAACCATGCAAATTGTAATCGAAGTCGGGTAGGTGATAATTGTCACTGATATCATGTTTCCACTAAGCTAAATAAATTCCACTGGACTTAACGCTGGGATCTTGCCACCTCCTGTCTACTCAAACATTTTTAAGCATAATCTATGGCATCACGGGGTGCAAAAAAAATCTCCGGGCTTCCGCCTGACTCTACTGCTAATGAAAGTGAGGGCCCTAACAGTAGTAGTACTGGCCCCTCTCACAACCTTTCCCTCTCTCTTTTTCTATTCACTATACCAACTTTCGTGGTCTCTCTAGTAACCTCTCTTCAGTTGAACACCATCCGTCTAGCATCTCTCCTAATTTCTTACTTCTCTCTGAGACACATTTGTTTAACGATGTTCTCACTAATCCTTTTTTAATATCCAGTTATAATCTCTGCGCACGGTTCCGGTTCAAAGGTGGTGTTTGTGCTTATTTCAACATCACCACACCTGTTGCACGCCTCAAGGACCTTGAGTCCCCAAACTCTGATGTTATGTGGCTCAAGGTCTGTTCCCCGACTACCACATTTTTCCTCTAGCTTTCTCTCCGGCCGATCTACCTCTGCGGTTGTTGATGGATCAGCATCCCCCTATTTCTCCACCAACAGTGGTGTCCCTCAAGGTTCTGTTTTGTCCCTACGCTTTTTCTCCTTTTTATCAACGACTTCCGCTCCTCCACAAATAATCTAATGCACTCATACGCTGACAATTCAACACTTGATTCATCCACATCCTTCAATTTTTCTCCCTCTTCTCTTGCTCGATCTGTATCTCGTCTTTATACAGCTTCCTCAATAAAATCAGACTTGGACAGGATATCTCACTGGGGTTGACGAAATCTAGTTAAGTTTAATGCCTCCAAGACCCAGTTTCTACCAATCTCTCTATCGACAATTCCTTACAACTCTCGTCTCTCCTTTGACGGTTGTGTAATTTCAACCTCTTGACTCAATGAACACAACTGGCATTACTGCAACAACCACTCTTTCTTGGAAACCTCACAATACGGAAATAGCAAAGCTGTCTCTAAGATACTGGGAGAACTGTTGATCCATTTATACATAAGCTTGATTCTTCCTTGTACTGCTTTCATATCTGGGGTGCTTCTAGCGCTGCATCCTTACTTAACAGAGTTAAGTCGAAAGCGGTCAGACTTACCCAGGTTCACTTTCCCTCTTCTATGGGTATTACTTGGTCTTTGCTCCCAAGAGCTAGCTGCTAGTGTGCCCCCACCACTAACTAGACCACGCAATACTCGGCAAGTTACTGCGTCATATGATTACTGTGTGGCCATTGGCAACTCAAGGATGGGTCGCTTTGATAATTGTTTGTTTACCGTCTCATATCTTTCCCAATAACTATGACCTGGCACATTTAAAAGGACAGTTTTTTCACTTCCTCCAAAATTCGTAAATAATTTCCCTTGCCTCTCCTTTTTCCCTTTCATAAGCCTCTCTATATTTACTGTAAATCTAAAAGAGCACTACCAAACAGATATCATTGATTCAGAAACACATTAATGGAAATATTGAATGGTTAAGATACATCCACGACTTTTTACAATACTGATGAACACAGCAGCCCATATGAAATGTGACGGAACAAGTTTGTTGAAAAGATATTCCGATGTATCACTCCTTACTTGATAGAAGATGCTGAACTTTAAACAGTACTGATCAAATTAAATATGGCGTGATAGTCATTTTAACTGAATTATCAAGAAACGAAAGAGTTGTCTTGACATATGATTACATAGGAAAGACAGATAAATGGAGACTGGATGTTGTATGATGATGTTATCGGCTGAAGAACAGCAATAGCATCATGTGTTCCTTAATCATGGGGCAGCGGCAGGACAGCAAAGCACAAGGCCCCTTCCCACCCACCTCTCCCTCCAGCACAACTATCGGCCGTAAAAAGCCACGGCCCATTGAGAGAATATACTGATGTGGAAGTTTTACAAGAAAGTGTAAATGGGAATCATAACCTAGTCAATATCTCAGGCTTGATATTCTGGAAAGGAGACTTAGAAATGAAACGAAAAAAAAAAAAACTTGTGTTAAAAAGAAATTAAAGTTTTTATCCCTCTTGAACAAGCGTACTCACTGATAACTAATATTAAATATTCACCTAGTCATGATTTAAAGGTAGTAGTAGTCTTAGCAAGGAGAACATTTGAAGATAGTCTTGCTCCATTGTTGCCTTTGTCTGAGAGGGTTTTTGCCCAGGTTTTAATTGCATCTACTTCCTTTCAATTCTTATACAATTTCAGGATGTTGCTTCTCTAATGCTAGAATATAGAGATTATTTAGCATTCTTAAAACTGTTATTAGATTTTCTAATTCTGTCGTTTTTTAGAGAAAAAAAAATATCATGATCTCTGAGTCTAACCTTATATGGCTGATACTTTAGCAATGGAATTAATTTTATCTGTACCCGTTCCGGCTATCATATGTCTTTGCTCAAGCTTAATGACCAAAACTTAGCAGTGTATTAGGTGTATTTAGGTCATTCATTACTAATTATCATTCCAAGGTCTTTTCCTTCAGTTCTGCAAATAGTTTACAGAGCATTTCATGCACGTAACGGATATTTATTACGCCAGAATCCATTAGTTCGCATTTTCAACCCTGAAGTCCATTTGTCATGTCTCTGGGCACTCCACCAACCTGTCTAAATCAATTTTAATCAATAGACAGTTTTCCTTAGAGTGAGTTTTATTCCCCTGTTTCTTGTCAATGGCAAATTTTGAAATCATTCTTAATAATAAACTATCGTAAATTGAATCAACAAATATCAAGGTATTGCGCATCATATTTTTCATTTGTAAGAATCGTATTAATATGAACAGCCACCAAAAATAATCACGCTGATCAAAACATACATATCGTTGACAAGTTTCAGAACCAACTTAAAATAAAAAATGCCTTATTTACCCCTTGCTAGAACAATCCACCCTAACTGAAGAAAAATCTGCTAAATATGATATCAAGATATCTTAAAACTGTAAATAAATCTAATACATAAAAAAAATGCAAAATTAAGATGCAAGAATAGAGATAAGAAAATTTATTACTGGTGAAGTGCTTCGTATCCTACTTAATAACAAGTCCTGGAAATGCTTATGTAATGACGTAAATTTTCCAAGATGGCAGTAAATGATCAGAAATCATTAAAAATTCATAAAAGATTCAACGTGAGGATAGAAGAGGTTGATTTTTGGTATCAATTCGAATCAAACATATGCAAGTGAAAAAAAAAATAGAGTTATGGCGTTTATGTCTGGACAAGCACCCGGTAAACATTCAAATAATTTAAAAACGACCTTCACATAGGAGCACACAGCCTCCAAGTATCAGTTTAAGTGATATATAACTTTAAGATATGTTAATCTCAAATAATATCTTGACTGTTTTATCTATATTTTCTTAATAACTCGTCACCAAACATTTTGTTTGGTTCTGCTTCTCAAGTGCATATTCAACATGCTCCTATCTTCAAGTTAATGTGGAGATTCTGAATCTACTTAAACAATTAGAGGGAATGGAAAATAACATTCAACATCTCTACAAATGTTAATATTCCTGTTATTTCCTGAACTTTGAAGTAAGCGTTAAGCCATCAGTTTCCCTTACGTGCAGTTATTCTCTTTCCAGTACTGTTCTTATTGAATTACTTTCCTTCCCCAGTATCCCCTTCAGTGGGGCTTCCGCATTCATTATCATACGTTAGCAGATGTATTCGGGCCTAGAGAAGTAAACATTGGCTTGTGTAACATTTTCCAAAAAAATATCAGCTCTGGCTTTACCATAAACTATAAATGAAATCAACGAAACAGCGAAATGAGAAAAAGAAAAGAATCCATGCAACTTTTTATTTTCTAGGACATCAAGTGGAACACAGGAAAGGGCGAAATGAAAATATTTTTTCCTCTAAGGCTCAGTCATCTGTTCTTGATGCTTACCTTGCTCATGCGGGAAATAACGAACACGTATGAAAAAGACGATGAAAAAAGAATTTTCAGAGGTAAGTGGGACTGCTGAAAAGACAACCCTTTTAGATGTTACCTGACTCCGTGTGGTAGTCACCGTCAACACAAAGGCTTTGTTGTTATCGTAAGCGGACTTAAAGGAATGCAGCGTCGTTGAAACCTTTGCGCCAAAAAAGAGCCTACCTTACCATGCGTGAAAACCATAAAGAGGGTCTAAGGGTTGCATAACTAACAAACCTATTCGATATATCTCCAACGGTTTAGCTCCAAAACAGATGTCTCCTTAATCACTTGTACCATTATCCAGAAGTTTATCAGGAATCAGCTAAAAGCTGTTTAACATTATAACACAAAGACATGCCGAGAATATTCTTCTAAAATCACTATCATGCTGGAGTAATTGTCGCCTATCCATTGAGAAAAGTAAACGGGGTAGAACTTGTTGAGAGACTCCACAAAAAGTCGGGTGGTAGGGGTCAAGGCAGCCTAGCTCGTGCCACGGCTGTAAGTGTCCCGTTGGTAAGATTTTTGTTTTTTCAATCCATGTAGTGAAGTGATTACCAGGTCTGACGTGCGTTTTTGAGGTGACTTAAAAAGAAACAGACGGTACTGTGAACGGATAATGAGTTAAATTCGTCTACCTCTTACGCCATTAGATGCGCCACGACGATGGGAAAGTGGTAAAAGTAAAGCGCATGACTGACTTGTAAATTTCTCTACGAAAACCTTAAAAGTGCACAGAACACGGAAGCCAGACGATGTTCCTTCGTACACATCCTGATGACATCATTATCCTTGGCCTTTCATAGGGTGCTAATGAAGCTCAAATGCTTGTCATTACGCCCGTAACCCATCAGAGTACTTATACTGGGTGTTGGACTGAATTCAGGATCACCATGAAAACGACTTTAAAATGATACAGTTCGGGCTAGGGTATTTATCATTATTATACAATGTAATATACATCTTTGACATCTCATTTCAGAAGCAAAAGAAAATAAAGGTGTTTTATGATCTCTTTGATTTATGAAATAGATATTTTTGGCTTACATAATGTGTGCAATCCAAATGGGTACTTTTACGCAAGTGCCATTTATTATCTAAATTTAGCAATAATGACAACTTAGTAATCCCCGACTCTTCCTCTCTTCAGATCCGTGACTTCCGTTTCCTGTGCCCCAACAACACGGTCTTCGACCAGCAGAACTTCATCTGCACCAACTGGTGGGACATAGACTGCAAGCGGTCGACGCGCTACTACAGCAAGAACGACCTGTTCCGTGTGGACGAGAGCACCACGGAGCAGGACTACGAGGAGTACGAACAGCCTTTATCCACCTACTACGAGTACGTGTATGAGTACGAAGATCCGCAAGTGAGGAATAATCCCGAGTACGTGTATGAGTACTATGATGGGCAAGACAAGCACAGGTTCAACAACAGAGTCAGAAGCAGACAAGGCAAGTCAAGGGACAGCAATAACACTACTACTACTACTACCACTTCCACTACCCCGTCACCTACTACAACCACATCCACTACTACCACTACTACTACCACCACCACGACCACCACCACCACAACAACAACTCCTAAGCCCACTACGACAACGACCACGACCCCGAGGCCGAGACCCCCAGTAACTCATCCAACCAACCATGGGACCACACCTACCATAACGACGCTCCGGCCCGCCCACCATGTCCACCCAGCCTTCACGGTGGGCAAGCCTGTGGTGAGCATCAGCAGCATTACGAAGCAGAAATCCACCTCGGCCAACACTCCATCACCAAGGTTCTCGAGGTTCGAACCAACTTCTCATCTTGGGTCCGAATCATCGAGAACTGTCCGTCAAGAAACTTTAGGGGACGGAGAAGTAGATGAACTCTATGAAGGGATGGCAGACCCCTTCGCTAACTACGACTGGCGACGGGACTCGTCTAGTGTGACGGCTTCCACCAAAACGAGATACGAGCAACGTTTCGGAACAGGTACTCGACCCCGACAGAGTCCCACTATGATCTCTACAGCTAGCAGAAACCAGGAGCACGCAGCTGCTAATAACGACAACAGAAAGCACCTCTCCACCACCACTGAGCGTAACAGCGCCGAGAGCAACGGAAGTTATACATACCCACGGGGCTCTGGTGGTGGCCGGGGATCTATCAGCTTCTCCAGCAGCAGTAGGATACGATCTTCAACACCAGATCCCTCTCTTGAGGAATTTGCAAACTTCCGTTACTACAAGACAGCCTTTGGGAATAGCACCCCGGCAACACTGACGCCCTCAACCTTCACAGCCAACCGATCATCGTCTCGGTATCGGTCCAGGTCAGGCCCTGCAGCCTCCCCCGATGGATCGGAGTCATCCTCAGTCTCATCGTCATCTTCCAGCGCCAGAGTTCGTCCTTCAGGTTACATTTCCGCCAGGTCAGCCTCAAGAAACACCAGATACTCGCTCTTCGGCTGACCAACTTTATTTAGGCCATCTTACACACGAGTGTAGAGCCTATCAACAAGCTATCATATATATATACATATATATATACAGTATATATGTCATGTATGTTAACTGCGAATGTCATTATGCCCCTTCGAATCTACATGACGATGTGCAGGACACCGAACTGTATATATAAACTTATAATCTGGCTGGTCAGATTAGATTAATACTGTTCAAAGTTATCAGCTGCTCAATAGTTGTAAATATCCCCAACAGTGCTTGGTGCAGACTAATTCCTGGTTAAACGTTGCTGGGGACCTCCAGTCGGTTTAATCAGAGGCATAGGTGTGTGTCTCAAAGCACTTAGGAACAATGTGCTGCATGATTAATATACGTGAAACTATGATCCGAGTGGAAAGAGACCTTCAGAAAAACGCACATTAAGAATGCTCAGACGGTTGCTCCTGTTGAGGATTCACAGCGAAAACAAACATGTATGATGAAATACGAAAGAGTACGCAGTAAGACAGAGAAAAAAAATTACCCAAGTTATGTACAGTTCAGTGTCGTGAGCCATAAAACAGTGCTGCGAAGTGCCGCTCGACACCCTTCACATTGCTAGGGTAGGCCGAGGGCATCAGTGTTGGTGTAATACCAACCTCGAGGTGGCTCGCGTCGGAGTTGCCTTCACGATAGACCTGTACACACAACTGCAGTGATTCTTTTCCTTCCTATGGTAACCAAGGAATGAAGCTTCAGCAGGCTGTTCATGTACGGTCATACATGTTTTACAGTGTAAGCCAGTGTACACGCTGACGGCGGTAAAGATACACAAGAAAGGTGAAAAACCTTCTGTTGTCAAATCCATGTAAAACATCTGCATCTGAGATCACATGGTGGTCTGTCTTATCACCTGTTGTTTTGCTGAATATTCTCCCCATATATAAAAAGATTATCTCTAAGTACACTTAATATCTCTGTAAATTGGAAACATAAAATTTTACACTATCATGAAGATGAGAGTAGGCATTTTTTTAGAGTTGCTATGTACAGATACAAGGAAATAGTGATACTGGATGAGGGATAAAGCTTGATGTATGGTTGCAGTATGTGTATTCTAGCCTACTGCCGTCAGTGTAGCAAGGTATGAATTAGTGTGCTGTGTAATGTGTATTTTGAGGTACTATGTACGACATGCGTTTTCCTTTCCTTCACTAATGTGGATTAGGTTTACAACTTCATACCAAACTTTAGAATAAAAAATCAATTCCAGCCGATGACAGTACAAGTAAAAGTAGATTGTAGGATAACTTCATTGTCAAAGTAGGGTTGGTATATAGTCTAATTGTTTGAGTTAAGGAAGGAAGTGAAGGCTGTATTATATTCTTTGTAACTATAGACAAATGATTTTGTCTTCATGGATGCAAATCTATTAACCATGGCTTCCAAACGTTTAAGTAAAACTACCTTTTTATGTCTCAGAGGGAAATATCTGAACCTAATTTTAGGACCATATTTCAATTAAGGACAGTGTATTACCACCATATACAAACTTTACTGTAAACTGATAATGAATTTGGTATGAATACATGGCTGGTTTAGGAAGGCAGAGGTTAAACCTGTGTTTAAAGAGGAAAATCCTTTACTTCATATTGCAGTCAACATTTTCCGAGCAGAACTGAAGTGAAAATTTCAAATGTACTTTTGTTGGAGAGAAGGATGATAAAGTGTACCTGTGTGCGGTGATTGTCGGTTCAATTTCCAGTATGTACTGTGTCCCAAGGTGAATGTGGACAACCAAAAAATCTTGCCGTGTGCAATAAATACCAGTTGGTCAATTGCATCGGGAGTTTCTATCAACCTCTCCTCAAATACTACTACTACAAAAGCGGTGTCACAATCACCACATATACAGTGCATGAAAATCTTAGAAAAATGTCACGGAAAATCTTTGATAAACAAATTTTACAAATAAGGATGTGAATTAAGAAGATTATAAATCAATAACAGATGAATCCTTTCTTATCTCTCTGTATGGAAGGCGTTACCTAACTCTCAAGAGGCCCACAAGACGGTAAAGATAAACAAACAGTATTCATCCAGTACAATTAATACACAACACTTAATTTTGGTTCCACTTCTAATACGCGCCTGCTCATTCAACTTAAACCGCCAATTAACCGTTCAACAAACCAAACACGCTAATGAAGAGAGCCACTGAAAAATAAGAACACTTTCGTGATCTACCATTACTCTACCATCTTCAAAAACAGAACATCTAAAGTTAAATACAATGTTCAGTAAACAATGTATAACACCATCTTGCCAGAAAAGGACGTACCTGTACCAGTTATGTGCAAAGCATCGAAGATGAGTAGTGTCTGTTTTACAGTTTGAGCTTAATTCAAAAACTCGTTGATATTCTGATTCTTTAGTTAATTTTTCAAAAACTGCTCCTTTTTTTAAATGACTTGGATATGTCACATAATAAGCTAGCTGCCTCCAAGGCCGAATCTTCAGGTTTATTTACCACCAGAGTACAGCAACTAGCATACAGACTATCAACGATCAAACAATTTTTCCCTTCAGGAGAGAACAGGTTGCTCGATAAAGGGACAACTGGCCCATCAGAGTCTTCTCTCTGGCTAGTTTGTACTCCATTTCTTATGACTTGCATATCTGAAATATACTACTAATCTTCCATGTTTGGAAACATCTGTTGCCCGTCTAAAAGGAATTTGTCAAGGAAAACATAATCATATTCACTGTAAAGTACAATATTACCTTTCTAATTTGAAAAAATCCACAGCTATTTTTAGTGTGTCAGATCACTTAAAAACAATACTAGCAATCAGCTGACATTTCAGATTTTGTCTTGTTGAGGGGGAATACTACCCTCAGCATACCGTCCCTGTGCGGTATCTCTTCCACTAAATTCATCACTTGGAGCAAATTTTTATTCGGTTTCTGTAAATTTCGTGATAAAAGTGATCTGATTCCCGCCTCTCCTCCTTCCCCCCCCCCCCTCAGTCTTTTTCTTCCCTGTCTTATCTGGCAAACAAGGACAACATGCCTGTTGTACAACTTTCTGCATTTGGATTGAATGACAATTCTGCTTAGTGCATTGTCTGTCATGGATCACCGTAAGTTGTTATCTAATGCTTGAAGATGCCAGAGCAAAGGCGTTAATCACTTTCCCTTCTAAATATAATGACGCTTATCTAATATACCAAAGTTTCCAGGTATCACTTTGCATGTCTACTAGAAAGGGTAAATATTTACTAAAAAGACAGACTTACAAGATTATCGACCACACAAATCCTTATCTCCTTTTTACAAATAAATTACGTACAAGTAATCTAACATTCTCAGCGAAATAGTTTCCGATGTGCAACGATTCACACATCGAGACTCCCTCCCATGCTGTACACATTTTTATTTGGACTTTTTTTTTTTCTTTGTCTTACATGATACAGGATTATTATTTTACTCTACCTTAAAAATGAAAATTTCCGTTTTCTTCCCATGTTATCAAATTTAGAGGTCGCTGAATATTTCAAAGTTCCTCGTACTGGTGTCATGAATTACCATTTTGAATACAAACGAGTCTCTCTGCTTCCTCAAACCACCTTATCATCAGCTGAGGAGTCTTTGAGAGGGAAGAACAACCTCAGTCCTGAAGGTTAATTTCTCTGCTTGGAGGGAATGTAATCTATTGAAGAGATGAACCTTCATTCCTGCCTCCCTTCAGTATGGCGCTAAGGCAATGACCAACTGTAGCGTTTTACATCAGTGGAGTTCTTTTATCTAAGACAGCGTTTACTCAGTGTTTAAGTAAAAGTAAGGCATATTGCATTTTACCTCGTACCAAAACGAATATGTGGTCTAAAAAGATACGGAGGTGGACCATTAAGCTTCCTTGGGAACCTCGTTCGTTTTTACTGTTCTAACTGCTGAATCCATTAGTCTGCTGCTAATGAAATGAACCACTAATATTCGAGATCTTAGACACACTCCTAGTCAGAAATTCTGATTACAGAAAAGCTAATTGGTTTAAAGAACTGAAGCATTGTCTCAAATACAGATAATTTCATGCACATGAATACAACAGCATGGTATATGTGAATGTAGTCTTTACAAAGAAATAAACAACGGTCTTTTAATAAAACACGAAAACAAAGAGCGTCTACTAAAGTGGGAAAGCATTAAAAGGGGTTGTTCGAATGATTCAGTAACTGTTCAAGTTAGGCGACTAAGATTCCCAGAAAATGGCTTTCAAAATACTTTCCATGAACGTGAAGCTAAACAAGGGGTATGAATAAAGTTGGGAGGCAAGATTCCCATTGGCCTCAATGAACTCAGACTTGGACAGGATATCTCAGTGGGGTAAACGAAATCTAGTTATCTCTAATGCCTCTAAGACCCAGTTTCTACCCATCTCTCTACCGAAAACTCCTCACAACTCTCGTATCTCCTCTAGCGGTTCTGTAATTCCACCTCTTAACTCAATGAACACACTTGGTGTTACTGTAATACCCAATCTTTCTTGGAAACACAGCATTACGGAAACAGGTACGTCTGCCTCTTAGAAACTGGGAGTCTTGTTTAGATGTCAATACTTCTCTTCTGAACAGTTGCTCCGTTTATATAAATGACTGATTCGTCCTTGTATGGAGTACTGCTCTGAGGTGTTTCTAGCTCTTCAATTTACTTGACAGAGTTGAGTTGAAAGCGATCCGACTTTAAATCTCTTCCAAGAAAAGTTCAAAACTTGACTCCCTTGCTCTACGCCGCAATGTTGGTTCACTTTCCCTCTTTTATAGGTATTACTTTGGCTTTTGCTCCCAAAATCTGGCTACTTGTGCGTCCCCACCACTTAAACAGCCCACGTAATACTCGGCAAGCTGCTGCGTCACATGATTATTGTTTGGCCATCGGCAACTCGAGGGTCCAGGCCATTTTAATAACATAGCAGTTTCTTTCCCTACACCATGAAGCTTTGAAACTCTTTACCCTCTCATTTGTTTCCCAATAATCGTGACTTGGCACAGTTTAAAAGACAGATTTTTCACTTCCTCTAAAATTCGTAAATATATTTCCTTGTCTCTTCTTTCTCCCTTTTCTTTTTCTTTTTCATAATCCTCCCTATATTTCAGTTAAGGACCGGCCTTGATGTGGACTTTTGTCCGTGACTGGAGCCTCCAACATAAATAAAAAAAAGTTCGAGTCCTGGTTGCGGCAGTCGGTCTACAGTCAGCCCAACCGTCCATCTTCTCCTAAATGATGGTTTATAAAATGGGTACATGGCTTATCTTAAAATGGCGTTGATTAGGGCATTCAGTGCCTGTGCCGTCTCAGTTAACATTAAGAAAAGCATGATACCGCAAACTGCGTGAATTAGTGACTGTTTCCCCGAAATAAAGCAACATGAACTTTTAAATGGTGAAACCTGAGGCTATCTGAATGTAACAAGCGGGGTGCCACGGGGATCGGTCCTCAGTCCCATTCTTTTCATAAAGTACGCAAAATGTGGAGTCATTCAAACATTCTTTTCATAAAGTACGCAAAATGTGGAGTCATTCAAATAGTTCATTAACTAGCTAGGTTGTGACAAGATCTGAAAGACATTTTGGCGTGTGTGTGTTTTTTGTCCCTTCACTTTTCGCTGTGCACAAACGCACAAACTCAAGCCAACGCAAAAGCGTGTACACACACACACACACACACACACACACGTACATGTAAACTTCACGTAATACTGGCCTCCACACGTGAGAGTCACTAGTTCGTCCTCCCCAGCATCCAAAGAACGAGAAAGATCGTCCGGCCAGCAGCCCGCACGACCTTACACCTGTGTATGTTCACCTGACAACACATACGAGCGGCATATAAGTATAATCTTACGGATATTTGTACTCGCCTTACTGACAGGAAGGTGTTGAAATCATATTTTTCAACAGATGGACATTTCCAAGTTTCGTCACAGCATCAGGGTAAGTTATAATTCCCTCTGAAATCTTGTAATTTGGTTCCACCCCGTCCATTTCATTTTTCTACCCTTTTCAGTATGAAATAATGGTCCATGTTCCTTTCGGCTCATCCATAATTCAGTCCATTTTTTTGGCCAGTTGCCCTGATACCACAGCTTCCATGATGTAATCCATGCTAAACTGCGTCTTAAGTAATCATAACTATGCCTTCCCAGTTTTATCATCGTCTGCACAAAAAACATTTCATGGTCCAGTTCCTCTGGCTAACTACATCCATCTTCATTTCATCATCTTCGAATCTAATCACTATTTCCAAATTCACCATATACAAAAACACCGCACGTGAAGATGCAACAACACCTACGGGTTCGCTTACTTCTACATGCTTCTCTTAATCCGCTACCTTTATAGTTCTCTTTGCTACAACATTCATCACGTAATATTGTCAAACTTATTGAACTCCGCCTGCTTGAAGTTACACAGACAGCGAAAAAAAAAAAAACTTTGACAGGGCTGTACCATCGTCAGATAACGAAACCTAGCTAAGTCTCGTCAAATAAACATATCACTTCAGAGGATCCTATCCTGACAGATGAATTAGCAATTATTCTCTTGAGGAAGACAAATGTTCCAACTCTGAATATTACATACTGTTTAACCTGTCAGGATGAACAAAATCTATGCATCCATCCTGTCCCTGCTACTGACTGTAGCGCAAGCTTGGGGCTGCGGAAGCTTTTTCTTTTCTTTTTTAGGGTCTTAGGATCAATAATGATAATAACAGTAATGACGGAAATCAAACTTTTGCCTGGTTTCCCCTAGAACACCAAAACCACTTATTAAATCCACTTCTGGTTCAGCACAAGCTACAGTCTCTTCATAAAACCCTGAAATCATACAAAACATTTTTCTTTTCACACTAAATGTTGATCAAGATGTTGTGCAACCTCACTCCACTGTTTCAAAAACCCTTCAATATATAATGATGTACATTCCCTTATATTTTCAGTTTCCCTTAAATAGAAATCCCATCACTGACACAACTACATAATGCCACTATCCATCCCATCCAGATATCGTCTTTAATCGTCGTAGATTCTAATTCATGTACCGAATAAAATCTCAGTCACCACCCTGCCTGAACCTTGACTGCTATGCCCGATACTCGTCTTCCACCACTCTGAACTGACACCACAGTGCAAACCCCTTCTGTGCTTAACCTAGCTCGTACCCTACGAAAGCACTTCCCACAGAACAGTTACATATATGCTTGTTCGTGGATTTATTACATTACTAATTTTTGGAGTCAAACGAAAGTCGAAGATTGGTGAACTTCATTCTTACTAATGTGAGAGTTGGGTCGATCTGTAGGACTCTCGCCATGAGAGTAATCTTATAACTTCCTTTCAAGCAAGTGAGAAGAATCAGCTGGACAGCAACCGCAGAACAAGGCGAATCATAGTATGGCCACGACCCTCGTACGTCAAAGACCAGACTCTTGAGAAGCTGGGCGTTGAGCTAGATGACGACTTTCATTTTTGAGTGAGGGTGTTAAACATTACAGCCCCATAAACTCATTTATACGGTCCGCAGACCACTTTGGCGGCTCACGAGGGCTGGGGCTGCCACGTCGTCCTTAGCATATGATTTGCACCTTCCTGACAGTTATATCCATCTGTCTGTCTATCTATCTATCATCTATCTATCTATCTATCTATCTATCTATCTATCTATATATATATATATATATATATATATATACTCATGCATAAGTGGAAAATGATTGCATGATCCCTCACTGGCATGTAGTGATACCGACCTTTTCAAAGACTGTTTTGAAATGTTCCTAACCAAGTGATAAACTTGCGTGCCTCTTTCGGGGATCTAACCCCATGAACTGGGCTGGAACTGCGACTGCCGCAAACTGTCACCATACTTGAACAATAAGCGCGTTGGCCTGACTCTTACCAAACACTGGCAGCATGACAGTCGGCCACAGCCGAATGTCTGGAGTTGCGAGGCTTTTTTTATGCTTTAACAGTCTCAAAGGGATATTTCTGAGGGCGGTAGCAAGGACAACTAAAGCAGTGAAACATAAACAATGTCGTGCGGTTCAAGAAAAGTGGAAAATTCGAACTTTTTTGTAGTAGTGATTGAAAAGCCGGTCTATTTTGATATGTACACTATTAGTACAGCTGTTGTCAAAGCGTGCACCGTTCCGTGACACTATAAGACTAACCATGATGTGACGTACGGAAAGCATAATGAAAAGTTAAGCAAGTTCAGAGTTACTGCATTACAGCAGTCGTTGAGAAAGCAACGGTCACTATTTCCAGGCGGTCCTAAACTGATACTGCAGTTTACGGCAAATACGAAATAACTGCGTTATCGAAACACTTTTCGGGAGATTCTCTTCTTGTAGAATGCATGTCAATGTTTGCAGCAGTATCATGTTAGCATTAACGGTAAGTTTTGTAAATATAGCCTCTTATGAAACCCAGTTGCAGAGACACTTTGTGATTTATGAGAACTTTAAAGGTCAACTCAAAGACTAAGTCGAATCCTATGCTGATTTTCGACTGCAAATGATGAGTGTTCGGATGTAATTGGTGCGTTCCAGTTTGTAGTTTTCACTCGTGGTGTATTGAATGTGTGCAGTGATAACAAAAGAGTTTTTGGAAGTGGTTCTGATGAAGGACACAACAACAGGTGATGACATCCTCAACAATCGGATGAAAGGTAGCTTTAGAAAAATTAAGTGTAGAGTGGGCTCAAGCTGTGAGTCTGGCCGCGGGTGGAGCTCCACAAACGGATAAAAAAGCTGGATTGGCCACGAAGTCAAATGAAAAATTGCTGGCTGTAAATCTAAACCTTCACTTTTGTAATTTGTACCGCTTTACGCACTAAGAAGCGCTGTGTAGTAAAACAATTAAGATGAATAATGTTATACGAGCACAGGGGCTAAACCACAGGCAACTTATATGTCTTCTGGGGAAAGTGAGAACCCCCCCCCCCCATGGGCTGCTTTAACACAGTGATGTTCGCTGGCCAAGTTGGAAGTTGTATCTAAACGTTTCTTTGAACCGCATACTGATATAAGTTTATACGGATCAGAAAGAGAAGGTTTTGTGCATGAATTGCGGGATAAAAACTAGCTTCTAGATCTAGGTATTATGGTGGATGCTGCTGAACTACAGCTTAACTGTCTTAACGAAAAAATTCAGGGTCGCAACAGTTTGATGCCAAATTCTATAATTGCCTTTGTGCCTTCGAGATTAAGCTTCAGTTTTAGGAAAAGATATCATTTTCAGACCTTAAAAATCACAGCATCACACTGCTGATTATCACTGTGCTGCCTTCACAGTCAACTACAGCAGCAAATTTCCCATGAGGAAGACTGTTTTTTTTAACCCATTTTCTACCTGTGTTCATGAGGTCTCTGAGAGGCTTCAGAAAAAAATAACTGAGCTGTAGTGTGGCTCTGTTTTGAAGAATAAGCTTTTTGAGGTTGGGTTCGTTCATTGTATCAATAAGTAGGATCAAATCAACCCAGCACAAATATTTTTGCTTCAACAGTTCTGTCCATTTTTGAGACAACGTGGTGCGCCATTATATGCCAGCTAAAATCGTAGCTTAGCTTGTAACAATGCTGTCGAGTCATCAGTATGATTGTCTTATACCAATCAATTATTTGTATATATCCATACCTTAGAATTGTTTATAACTTTCTCCACTAGAGCCCGCTGTTGAAGCCAACATTTACATGTCAAGGCTCCGCATCTCATTTCGTCCGCCCATCCATGCAAGTTTAATGTTTCATTCATTTTCGTTCTGGGCGCCAACCGATTTAAGCAATAAGACCGTAATATGCAAAGAACATTGCGACAATGCATCAAAAACATCATGTGTGTTATAATCTTTATGAGGCAAAGAAAACTTCAAAAGCACTTGAAGTTTGTGTTTTCGATCTGCACTCTATACGGTTTGGTCTGGAGTCTGACATTTTCACAGAACACTAAGACTGTGCACTGATGCCTTAGTGTAATGTTTAAACCTTCTGATACATAGAGACTGCAAACTCCCTAAAGCGCGCACACTGAAGCCCGGCCGTTTGGCGTGAAGCTGTTTCTCGAACATTTTTAAATGCTTCACATCACAATGTTTCGAAGATCCATGAGATAAAATTTCGAGAATTTCCTGAACAGTGGCTCGAGGATTCGCCAGACTGTGGCACGAGAGTATAAGAAACATTGTTTTCAGATTCATGGGAAAGTGATTGTTACACACCAGCCCGACCCGTCATAACGGCTCCATGTCCTGTCTGAAAACATGCAACGTGCCAGATGGGCCCCGGGCACAGTGAGGGAGCGGGAGGAAGCTAACCTCACACTCCCTTCTGTCACCCAGCAAGTGCAGTTTTTTTTTTTATTGTTAACACTAGAAATAATACATTGCCTAGAGAATAAATCAAATCTGTTTTTTCTCTAAGATAATCTAAAGTTATGTGAATCTAAACTAATGAAGAGTGATGCTGACAATAATTTCGTTCACTTGATACCATATACAAGCCAGTAGCTAACGAGCTTGGATGAACGGTGTCACTGTTGCTGTATGAGCATTCTGCAATGTTTTATATCACAAATCCATACTTTCATAATGAATGCTTCAGTTCAAAAAAATAAAAAAATAGAAAAGCTGGCATAAGACATGTTGGTATAAAACATTTATTACAAGCTACTCTGAAATTTCGTTTGAAACAGGAAAGCCTATTACAATATTGCAGTGTTCTCAGTTTGCGAAATCTTACGCCAAATGTATCAGTTTCAAATATTCCATATAATTTTAGCCGATTTTTTCACCAAATATTACAAGAAGTATCCAGCCTTTTTCTCAGACTGGGTTTCAAGGACTAAGAATAAACGAAGAAATGACCTCATCGAACGATAAGACACTTAGAAGCACAAAAAAGGTACTCTCCACATCTGTGACGGTAAGACAATAGATTTCCACACACATGGAAAATCCAATAATCAAAAACAATTAGAGCAACAAGAAGAATACAGAGATGATCTGATGGACCTTCCAATTCCATTGGAAGGGATGACACTACCGACAGATCAAAGGAATATGTTCAATGATCCAAGGCTTTGCTGCCAAGAGTCGATCCTCCCTGACGAAAAAAGATACCTCAGACCCTAACGTCCTACACAGTTTCCTATGCCCTGTATGCATACGAAATAGACACTATCATCGATAAAGGAAATATAAAACAAAAGAAAGGTCTAAAAGAATTTGACCTGCACCAGAATAATCTGAACTGGTTCTCCTCAGAGTGAAAAAATCCACACCGTCAAGCGCCAACAAAACTGCATTAATTTCATGACAAACTGTTGTCTGGATCTAAATGGATCAGTAAATCGTCTTACAGTGGCTCTCAACCTTTTATTTCTATAACACCCCAAGTAAATTTTCCAAAACTAATGCAACCATACCCAAGAAAAAAAATCTTATCTAAGATTAGGTATTTATTAGACCTAAAAACTAGGAGTAACTAAGGGAACGAGGGTCACTGAATAGAGCAAACAGGGCAAAACAACTCATGCTTAATAAGATTTTCAATATACACAGACGCAGGACAGGATGCGAACTTTGACATTAGAACACGTTTTGATAACCGTGGGGAAGTGTCGATGGTTTTTACGACCCCAAGAAACATGCTTGGCGACCTCAGGGTCGTGAACCCTTGCTCTAACAGAATGCGGACGAAGACACCATCAAACCCTGATGTGAAGCACCCGTTACACATCTGGAGATCGAGGAGAGGAGAAGGTGGAGGACAGGAGCGATAATGAGAGTTACTGGTCCTCGTAACGCGGAAACAATGTTCATTAATATCTGGTCGACAGACAAGTAAAAGAAGATATGCACTGACAAAAACGTTGCATTTACAGCAGCAAGTGACTTTAGTCTTGTCAGTCTGGTTAAAAGTCATATACAGACTTATTTCACTCTATTGATAGGTACAGCCATATTTCCTCTTGGAAATATGCAAGTTAAAACTTGGACGCACTATTGTTGCTAATGCAATGTTTCATCGTACCCGGTACATATGACTAATGTGAAACATACGGATACATCACCACGCATTCTTCTGACCTCGATATGTTGCCGTTATCGTATAAGTTGGTACAATCACTTCAAAATAATGAAGAGTTGATAATGAAATACACTAGTAGTATCTTATCTACAAGACACAAAGGCTCACATTAAACCCTTTCCCTATCTTATTCATTTTTCTTACACATGTTTCACCTTGGATCCGAATGGCCATGACCTGGAGTATATATTTGTCGTGACATGTCTGCCGCTGTCTACACTACGAAAAGGACGTTCCCGTCCGTCCGTCCTCAGTAAACAGCAAGGAAGTTGCTAAATGCACAATACCTAACCCCCATTACACAGTTCCCAGCAAGTCGTCCATTTCCATATTTTTGGAAAATATGTCATTAATGAGCAGGAAGGCTGTACCAGCAATATGGGAGGTATGGAAAGGAACAAATGGCGGAATGAGCTGTTGAAACCACTGAACAATGCCATCCATCGTTCACGGTGTGATGGCCAAAGAAGTAGTGAGCGGTGGTAGTGAAGGAGGCTGAGGCAGTACGTGGGAGGTTGCGTTGGTGGTGAGGAAGGGTACGGTAGCCATGGATACAGGACGTGGTGATGTAAGGGAGGGTGTGGTAAAGACATCAAGCGGTACGATAACAGATCATATTGACAAGAGATTCGCACAGGGAAGAGCGGCTCTTAGTAGACTGTATAGATGCTGGCACCTTCTAGTGAATAAAAAATTACACCTAATAAAGCCATGATAATACCAGTCCTAACTTATTCTCACCAATGCTAACGTCCCTTGCCTCCAAACCACGCATGCTGGAATTACAGAAGTTACAAAATAAGGCTCTTCGATTTGTCACAAACGAAACATAGCCCAACACTGAAAACATCGTAGAACAGCATGAACAATTAAAGATTAAATCAGTCGGTTCATACCTAAAAGAAGCAGCCTAAAGAGCACGGTAGACACTTGAAGACAAGAATGATACAAACTACAGACAAATCCCTCGAAGCCTCAAAGCACTAAGGGAGGCTCCAGCCATCTATCGATGCACACAATAAACAAAGTTCAGCTTATTTTTATGAAAAAAAAAATACAACACTAATACCTACACTCCACTTCGGACGGGGGTAAATAAATAGGGTACCAAAAACATGCTTCCAGAGTCTCACCAACTCGCATAAAAACTTACACCATATATCTATACACGTTTCAATCTTTTCTTCCATTTCAAATCACCCCTTACCTCTCTTCCTCTCCTCTAATCATCCTAAATGAAAATCAAAAACTGGGAAGAACCGGTGGTGGTGAGCGAGGGTGTAATCGTCAGGGTGGGAGGACGCGGTGTTGCAGGTGAGATAGGGTGTGGTAGTCCACCGCGGGAGCGAACAAAGGCCTGAATCTTCTAATATATATATATATATATATATATATATATATATATATATATATATA
>JAYMFT010376961.1:0-20957 GCA_038088735.1 Panulirus argus | reverse complement strand
CTCTCTCTCTCTCTCTCTCTCTCTCTCTCTCACCTACCACCAGGCAAGAAGCTGACCTGAATGAAGTGGTAAACGCCATCAAAATCTCACTACCAACAGAAAATACAAAAATCAATATGTAATGTAAATAATAAAATAAGACTGTAATAGCCATAGTAAAAATATTTGTTTTACATTTGTCAATTGCCATTTTACTACCACAGCTTGTAGACAATTGTTGTGACCAAATGTTATTCATTATTTACACATCATCATTCATATTTACCGATTTGTATTGATTAATAATACATGACTCTACAAATAACCCTTCAGCTTGACCGCTTGACCCATAGTTGATACTACTGCATTCCCCATCTGTACAATCGTCATTGTCTCTACTGTGTACAAGCAAAGCGTTAAGTTTACAAGCTGTCTTGATGGAATCTTCATGTTGACACGCCGTATCTTTTAGACATTTTTCTGTCCTAAACATAAACTTATCTTTAACAAGGAATGTATTCGATCCACACAGCCATCTTTACCAGACCTAGATTATTTCTTGATCAGTTAATCTCTGTTGGTTGAATTATATTTACGGACTGCATTCATTTTGAGAGGCTTTGTTATCCTTCCTAAAGGTAACACTTCTTTCCTGTTAAGAAGAACTAACATATTCTTAAAACTGTTTTTAACCCTAGAACCTGTGTTACAGAAGGTTCCACTATCCTTAACCAAACACTCTTCAACAAAAATGTCAGGATAACAGAGATTCCTAGCAATTGCTTTATTTTTTCATGTAGTTATTAAGAACATGCAGTCCTGGTTCAGCTGCTGTAGTTAATAAGTGCTCATATATTTGTAAAGTTTGCCTCTCCTTCAACTTGCAGTACGAAAGCGGACGTGTCAGGTTTATTGGCGTATGTAACTTTAACGTGGAGCAAATGTCCCGCATCTACACTAGTGAGTTCCAACGTTTTACTGTGTCATAGACTTTATGTTGTGCTCCCATTAGTAATCATTGGCTTCTTGGTGTTATCATAAAATAGTATACAGCGGGGTTGTAGATATCATATACAAGTGTACAGTAAGGTTGTAGGCGTTATATACCAATACTGTTAGTAGGGATTAGGTGTTATATACAAGTGGTGTAGAGTTTGTTTGTAGGTGTTATTGCACGAGTGGTGTAAAGTAGGATTGTATGTGTTATATACAAGTAACATAGATTAGAGTTATATGTGTTATATGTAAGTTTACATGAGTTTATATGAGAAAGACAGACAATAGGAAGCCTAATTGGCCCACGACTGGGTTGTCTGTTAAATGAAAGAAAATGTTTAGCATGACAAGAAAATGTAATTCCGATCAGCAACTTTTTAAACTTTCACCGACTCCCCACTGCTGCACATTAGCCTTCTACTGTCCACGTTATCGCTGTCGTTTATTCAGTTATTTCTGGCGTTTTTCTCAGAGTAACTAGTTCCAGTGCTCAACACACCTATAGGAAAAGAAGCTTTTACCACGCCCGTACTACATCTTCTAGCTTTGAGTTTTATTCCGTTTGTCCTGGTAACCGTATTCTATGTATTTCGAAAAGATTTTCGTAATTTACGTTATCGAACTTGTTCAGAATTTTGAACACTTGGATTAAGTCACCGCCAAGTCTACACTTTTTAAGGGAGAAGAGATCCAACCGTTGTAGCCTCTCTTCGTATGCTAGATTTCTAAGGGATGGGATTGATTTTGTCTCGCGTCTTTGTTCTTGCTCTAATTTTTCCTCGTCTCTTTTATAGTGTGGGGACCAAAACTGGACTGCATATTCAAGATGTGGTCTTACTAGAGAATCAGAAAGTGTGAGAATTTTTTCTAATATATTGCAATCTACATTCCTGGCTATGAAACCTAACATTTGATTGCCTTTTTTGCTTGCTTCTTTAAACTGTTTAGTGTACTTCAGATAATTGCTAATGACAACTCCAAGGTCTTTTTCTTCACTCTCGTTAGTTTCCGAATAGTTTGTAGTCGTAACGTAAATTCTTGTCTCCAAAATGCATAGCTTTACACTTGTCTACATTAAACTTCATTTGCCATCTGTCTGGCCACTCTGCTAGTAAGTTAAGATCTCTGAATCATTTCAGCAAATTTGGTGATCTTAGATATAAGACCGAGTTCTAGGTCATTAATGTATATCATGAAAAGAATGAGGCCTAGGACCGACCCATGTGGCACACCATTCGTTACGTCTAGCCCATCTGAGGCTTCGCCGTTTAATACTACACGCTGCTTTCTTCCGGTAAGCCAGTCTCTGATCCATGTACAGAGTTCTTCAACGATTCCGTGTGCTTTGAGTTTATGTAAAAGTCTCTTGAGAGGTACTTTATCGAAAGCCTTTTGGAAATCTAAATCTAAATATACATCAGACGGTACTTTTTCGTCCCAATTCTGGTAAATAGAATTCAAAAATTCTAGTGAATTTGTCAGGCAGGATCTTCTATTGCGAAAACCGTGTTGGTTGTCCGAAATGATTTTGTGATCCTCTAGAAAAGTGCCAGTTTTATCTCGTATTATTTTTTCCATCATTTTTCCTAACACTGACGTTAAGTTAATTGGGCGGTAGCTCTAGGCAAAGTTTTCGTATTCTTTTTATATATAGGAGAAACATTTGCTAGTTTCCAGTCAGTTGGCACCTGACTATCAGACAGAGATTCGTTGAATATTTTTGATATGGGCATATCAGCTGTCTCCTGACCTCTTTTCAAAATCTTGAAGCTAAGTTATCTGGGCCATTGGATTTGTTAGGTCCAGGTATTTAAGTACTTCAAAGCTCTTTATTTCTCTAACCTTCAACTCTTCTTCATCAGATCCTTGAAACGTTTTCATTAGTTGCGTTATTCGAGATGTTTCTTTAATTGTGAACACGGAGTTAAAAGAATAATTTAGTATGGTAGCCATTTCCTTGTCGTCAGTAGTTAATGTGTCACGTTCGTTTCATAATGGTCCAATTCCTTCTTTTACTGACTTCCTTTGTCTTATATAATTGAAGAATTCCTTAGGATTCTTCTCAACTTTCAAAGAAATTCTTCTTTTCCTCGCGTTTACTCTGTCTTATGATCTTCTTACACTTTCTTTGGATTTTGATTAATTCCTGGCGATTTTCATCTCTTCCCATTGATTTGAACTTATATGTTTTCTTCTTTTGGCAATTAGTCCTTCTATTCTCCTATTCATCCATGATGGTTTTGAAATGGTGCAAGTTCTCTTTTCAATTTGTGGAATATGTATTATATTTTCAATCTCGAGTAGTGTGTTTTTAGAAATATTCCACATTTCCTCTACTGTGTGACCGCCAAGAAGTTTTGTCCAATTGATACTGCGAATTTCGTTCTAATGTTTTCAAAATCTGCTCGCCTGTTATTTGTCATTCATTTTATAATCTAAATTTATCTCTAATCAAACTGTGATCGCTGTTTGACAAACTCTCGCCTGCTTCGCAAGAGTTGATTAAGTTTGTGTCGCTGGTGCGGACAAGATCAGTTTCGTAAGTCTCGTTCCTTCTCTGTCACCTGTTAACATGTTCCATTTTGGACTGTTGAAGTCTCCTACTATTATAACCTCTTTACTGTTTATTACAGTTTTGATTTCACTGTAAAGCATCTTCTCGTCGTCGTCTTTTTGCTTAGAAGGTCTGTAAATAACGCCGAGCCGTAGTTTGCTTTTGAACTTGTCGGTGATGTCAATATATAGAGTCGTAAGTGTGTGTGTCTACTTTGCTTATCTTAATAGCACTTAGATTGTTATCAAAGCAGATCAGAACTCCATCACCTACCCTGTATAAGCGATCTTTCGTAAATAGTTTGTATCTAGGTATTGCTAACTCGGCGATTAAGTGTTTATTCTCAGAGTTTACCCCCGTTTCTGAGACTGCAATAATGTTCGGTTTTTCAGTCATTGCATAGGATATAAGTTCGTTGCGTTACGTGATGATGCTCTGGCATTTGTGTATGTTAAACTTATTTTCCTTGGATTGATTTCTGGATTGAATCTGCGTTCTTTTTGTTCCTGTCGCTATGCGTGTTTGTATTAACACTGTTAGCGTCTGCGTGTGCAGCGGCGGGAGAGTGACGGTTCTCCATCTGTTTGGGTTCGCCGTATTACTCTGACCCTTCCAGAACTGGACGCTTCCAGCCTTGGTCCTAACAGTTACCGGGAAATTGACCTGTAGCTGTGCTACCCCGCTACTTATGTTGCCTGAGTTATCTCCAACTAACCCCACTTGACCTTTCTTCGCTATTTCCTCTACCTGTGAAGTTACCCCTAATCCCCGAGGATCCCTACCACCAAGGTCCCATCCATCCTCTACCGCTACCTTTATAGTGGTCAAACTGGACGCCCTGTTCCTCAGATCCCTTTCACACTCGACTTCTCCCCGCACAGACCCACCTCCCGCAGCAACCCCCTTACCCTCCTCCACTCTCCTTGTTCCTTTGTTAGTTCGACTGTGATTTGCTTTCCTGAGCAGTTTAACTCTATCGAAAAAAAAAGCCTAATGTTCTGATCTAATACTCTCCCAACGCGGACTTTCCCTATTCCATTTAAGTGAAGACCACCTCTAGCGTACAGAGATCTGTCATGACTAAAATGGTTCCACGGGTCTATACTAAACGCGCTATCCTCCTCCCTTCGTAGAGCTTCAATTCTTCTGTTTATCCCCAGCATTCTACCGAGGGTACAGGAATCGACGTCATACCTTGGCAGCAATCCCGATTTTATGACCTTCCAACGACTTTCTCTAAACTTGCTAATAAGTTTCCTATACTTCGCTAGTATTTCTTCCGATATCCCATCAACTTCCTTGTTCGTCCCCGCCTGAACGACAAAAATCACATTCTCGGGATTGTTTGAGACTACGTCGTCAAGCTTATCTGGGACGTGCTCTATCCTAGCACCTGGATAACTCAGGGTCTGTCTATTTCGCACAGAACTCTTGGTCCTGATGTCTGACGATGGAGATCCGACCAGGATGATGCTACGATCATCCTGTACTTCATCATCTAGTACGCTAAACCTATTGAGTGGAGAGTTCGTTGTTCGTAGGCATTCATCCACATCCTTCAATTCTGCTCCCTCTTCCCTCACTCGATATGCATCTCGTCTCGACACAGCTTCTTCAATAAACACAGATTTAGACAGGATATCTAGTAGGGTACACGAAATCTGGTTAAGTTTAATGCTTCCAAGACCCAATTTCTAGTCATCTCTAGAGATTTCCTCACAACTCTCGTCTCTCCTTTGACGGTCCTGTAATTCCACCTCTTGACTCAATGAACATACTTGGTATTACCGTAACATCCAATCTTTCTTGGAAACCCCACATTACTAAGATAGCTGAGTCTGCCTTTAAGAAATTGGAAGTCTTGTTTAAATATTCTTTTTTTTTTCTGAACACTTGCTCCGTTTATACAAATATTGATTCGTCCTTGTTTGGAGTACCGCTCTCTCATCTGGGGTGGTTCTAGCTCTGCACCCTTACTTGAGTCGAAAGCGGTCCGACTTATAAACTCTCCTAGTCTAATTTCAAAACTTATTCCGCTTGTCTTACACCGCAGTGTTGGTTCACTTTCCCTCTTCTATAGGTATTACTTTGTTCTTTCTTTTTTCTCTGACGAGAGCTGGCTGATTGTGTGTCCCCACCACTCGGTAGACCACGCAATACTCAGCAAGCTACTACGTCACATGATTACAGTGCAGCCGTTGGCTACTGAAGGGTGTGTTTTGATAACTGCTTTTATCCCTACACCTCGAAGCTTTGGAACTCTCCGCACTCTCATGTCATTCCCAATAGGAATGACCTGGCACCTTTTAAAGTTTTTCATTTCCTCCAAATCCCTTGTCTTTTTTTCCTCCTTTCATAACCATTTCTATATTTTATTTAAGGACCAGCCTTGAAGCGAACTTTTGACCGTGACTGTATCCTCCAACGTAAGAAAAAAAAAAGGCCATCCTCAATAATTAACTGAAACTTCAGACTTTCATCTGTTATAGGGCTAATCCTCCCCTTCCTTTACATTTCCATTTGAATCCATTAAATTTTCATCAGGGGCGTGTGAAGAGGTCAGTGGAGCAGCTGGGAATGAATTATTATGACTATAGGTAGCTAGCTGGGTGTGGCTGGATAGTACCTGTATGTGGAGGTGCATGTATGGATGTGGTGCTCATTTCTGTTGCTTGATAATTAGTGTTTTTCGATGTGTAGGCGTCGTGTGTCTTGTTCACGGCGTAGCATCCTCGTGTGAGGGCAGTGTTATGTTTCTTGGTGACATGTGTTTGATGAAGCCTTCTTGTGGGTATATGGTAATGGTAAGGCTTCTGGAGAGGGTCAGGTTGTGCTTCGCACGTAAATCATGTTGTTAGACTGCTAAGTATCTTTCTTGATATTTGGAATCATAAACGACGTTGGTTTTTGAAATGTGTCGCATATATATATATATATATATATATATATATATATATATATATATATATATATCGGTGGTTGTTCTTGAGAGTATGATTTTTGTATCGGTTCTTAGAAATGTTAATTGCAAATCATTATTTCATCTCATTTTTTGTTATTCTATATGAGTTTATGCTGGAAAAAATAGCCGACTGAACAGTGCATTCAGCAATTCAGTATAGACATCATCACCTTTACAGTTAACTATTTCCGGCCTCACCCATCAATTTAGTCTCGTAACCCATGAGTTTAGTGTTTACGTCTGACCGACCGGTCGATGGCCAATGCTCCCAATAATGAGAGGTTAACTGGCGTTAACCTAACCAGCAAAGAGGGTGTGCACAAATTTCGGTAGGGGGTTTACATTGCACTGTTTTGGCATTAATATATAATTAATGGTGATTATGTATTATAAGGGCACCTTGAATTTCCCTTAGGTTCATTACTAATTTTACACTAGTGGTGTAGTGTGGGAAAAATACAATTAGAGTGTCAGAGGATAATTTAGGGAATTTATTTTTTTTTATTTTATAATGATGGGTAGTTCGAAAGTGGTGAGGGTCATGAAGACGAAAGGGTAATTATAATGTTTATATACATCACCCCAATCAATTAGGAATACCATTGGTTTCATCGTTCAAAGAAACTGGAAATGTGTGGAGATTACAATTAAGACTTGAACAATTTGGTACATTTACTTCATCCTGCAACTTTAAATGGTAAAATTTCAAAATACAGCTTTGTGTTTTCTAATGATAGAAATAACGAAATTGGTACCAATGGATAGATTACAGTGTGTAGAGTTACTAAAGAGGGTTGGACTTTAGGTGTAGCACCTCCAACTCCATTTTAAGTTCTCACAAGGTGGGCAGGGCTTTGAAGTAAAGGGAAACTGTAGGGCAAAACACTCAGCATCAGCAAGTGAAAGTGTAAGTAATGCATTTGTAACACCTTTGTCCAGTTCTACCAAATAATAAAGGAACAGGAGGGACGCCTATGGGGGTTGAGTATTATATTCTAATAATGTCCTTATGCTATGCATGAGGACATTAAAAAAGTGACTATCCTGCAGATGGCTGACAAAGAACATTCACATGGTACTTGTTCATATTCTGTTGAGCTCTAGTTAGTTCTTACATTGATATACAAACTTTTTGAAGCTGTAATACAACAAGAAAACTTGCCTGTAGGCTCTAGAAATGGCCTTTTTTTTCTTTATTTTTAGTGTATTCACTGAATACTGCTTTGCATTGTATCATTTGAATCTGGCTGAATCTGAGTATGCAAATACATTGGGTGAGTTTAGGTGTGTACATAGATATATGGTTGAATTAATACTTATAAGATTTTTCCACACAGGTTCTGATTCCATTATTTCTAGAGACATCTGAACTCACTTTTTACTTCAAGTGAAATGAATCATGTTGCAGTTAAGTAGAGTACATGTTCTGATAACAATGAAATTCCACCAGTATTACAACTCACAAGACATCTGAAGCATTAAGATAGATAGACAAGTTATCTCATTTTTTTTATATTTATTGGTGTATGTATGTTATTTTTTACTGAACCCCACATTTTCCTTTTCCCTCATAATCTCTTTATCTGTCTATCTATATGTTTGATGCCATCCTTTTCCCTCATAATCTCTTTATCTATCTATCTATATGTCTGATGCCAGTTCCCTCTGGGAACTACCATTAAGGGGTGACCACGTCCAGAGAGTCTCTACTTATCCCTGTCCTTTCATGTCTTCCTCGCATTCATTATTCCACACTTTCTTCCACCATTTCTCTCCCTGCAGTATTCTTCCACTTTATTTCCCCATGTCATAGGTGTTCTTCCTCTCACATCATCTTCAATTGTATGATCATACACTCTCCTTGTAAACTCCCAGTCTTATTTTCTTTCCACATGCCCAGACTATCTTACAGTATTGCATTTCACCCACTCTAAAGCTCACTTCCCTTTGCATTCCCTGCCATACCACATCTCTCATACACCCCTTCATTTCTTTCTTCATTCCTTGTAGTCATACCACATGCTCCTCACATACAGCTCATTTCGATAGCCTGGATTTTTGACTTTTGTGACTCATTCCATGTTCATGTTTCGACTGCATAGGTCAGGGTTGGGAGTACACTGCTGTCCTTTAACCCTCTCTTCAATTCCGTACTTACATCTCTACTCTTCATCATTTTATTAAGGGGCCCCATGACTCTTTTTACCCTGTAATGCTCTTTCCCTAATCTCTCCTTCCATATCACCAAACTTACCCAAGACAGCTTCTAAATACTTGATTCTCTCACCTCTTCCAGTCTTTCTTCTCCCATATCCAAAACACAGTTTAATACGCTTGCTTCTTTCAGTCTATATAGTTTTGTAAAATATATGCTTTTGCTGTTTCCTTGCAAACACCATAACTTTATTTTCACTAGCATTTATCTTAATTACCCTATGCTTACACACATCATAAAACACTTACAATCTTCTGCAACTCTTCTTCACTCACAGCAAACATCACAGTATCATCCACAAATATGCTTACCACTAGCACCATACTCACTGCCACACCCCATCTTTGCACCTGCTTTTTCTAGTTTTGCTTTCATTTCCTTTATCACTCCATCCACACACACACACACACACACACACACACACATATATATATATATATATATATATATATATATATATATATATATATATATATATATATATGTTAGTTTCTACAAATGCAGATGCCGGTGTGTCAGGTTGGAAGGCGTCAGGAGACAACCATTGGCCCATACTGTGACGAGGCCTCCTGGCTCTACGCTCCGTCAGTCTAGATTCTCAACATTTCTTTGGCAATCGAGGTTCCGTCGTCACAGCTTCCTGGGCTCGTCAGCCGTAAATTTCTAAGGTGGCCCACAATGAAACAGACCCCCGGTCTCTCCACCAATCAACCAGACCACCAGTCAACCAGCCCAGAGGCCAATCAGCCCATCAACTATCCACCCAAGAAGCCAAGAACCCAGGCAGCCATCCAGGGGTCCAGCGAGGCGTAACTAACAATACAGTTTTCCACCACTGCTGTCGGAGGTTGTAGGAAGATGGCGGACAGGAAGACCGAGTTGGGCAGGGATTTTCAGGAAGGGGTTGCTAGGAAGGTGGAGGAGGAAGAGGAGGCTGCTAGGAGGGAGATGAGGGAAGGAAGGAGCTGTCAGTAGAGAGGGAAGTGAGGAAGGAGCCGCCAGGAACAAGGGGGACGGAGGAGAAGTTAGGGGCTGGTATTATAACGCCGTCCTTGCAGTTCTTTCTCCAGTGACTCTGTTTCTTTCTTTATAACCTTCACGTTCTTTGTTTTTTCATTCATTGTTTACCTGTTCTTTGCTCTGCCTCTCTACTTCCTTCCAACAATTGTCTCTGCCCAGGTTCCAGCGCTTCCTTCCACAGTTGTTAGCGGGAAAATTTTCCGGCGTGAAAAACATCAAACAATGAGAGAGAAAAACACGGAAAGGAAATAAGATGAGAATTCCGCTGCCGACGACCGTGTCTGTCCCTTCCTGAACAAGCTCCTGTTGTGGTATGGTGGACGTAATGGCTATTAGCAGCTAACTGGTCGTTAAATTGCAGGTTTTACCATTTAACAATAAACCTAGATTAAACTATTCTTTAAACCCTGTTGATATGCATCCCTGAACATCTGCTGCTTTCTGGACACCTTTGAAGAGAGATGAAGCAACAGAGTCTTACCCAACATTGCCTTGTTAGATATATGAAAATTAAAAGGCATTGGAGCATTCATTTATGACCTCACATCTTTTGCTATGGTAATCGTGAACGCGCAGCTTGCGCCTCTTCTCATAAAAGTAAGAACTGATCGTTACACAGTTTCAAGGAAGCCTTTTTTCGATGCTCTGCAGCTACCAGAGAATCTTCAGGATTGAACGCGAGTGAAATATAAGATAATACAATATGTCTGAAAAGAACCCTTTTGTAGGGGGGGGAAAAGAATGAAGTTCGGACAGGAGTATTGTGTCGAGGAAGGGAGTTTTATTGCGAGGGGAAAAAGGCTTGTGTTTAAACCAACCTGCTTGGGTTGGTGTGTATTTGAAAACTGAACTGGCGAGGTGCACAGGTGAAATACAAGTGGCTTTTAACTTTAGCGGAAAAGCCTTCTGGTCTGTGAAGTTAAAAGTGTCTGATCACTAAAAACCATAACTTCTTTTCCTTATAAAATACAGAGGATGTGAGATTTACTTTGGATTTTTTCTGAGATTTGCATATGAAAAGTGTACATTCTTTATAAAGATAACCACATGTGGAAGTAAATGGAGTGTTGGGTACGATAGGGAAAGATAGTTGTATGTATGATCATGAAAACATTGAAAATAGATTCCTAAAAATTGGTTATTATTTACATATACGGAAAATGCAATATATATATATATATATATATATATATATATATATTCGCCATTTCCCGCGTTAGCGAGGTAGCATTAAGAACAGAAGACTGAGTCTTAGAGGGAAAATCTTCACTTGGCCACCTTCTCTGTTCCTTCATTTGGAAAAGTAAAAACAGGAGGGAAAGATTTCCAGCCCCCCGCTCCCTCCCATTTTGGTCGCCTTTTACGACACGCAGGGAATACGTTGCCTTCTCCATCCACACCACCTACTCCCCACTGGCCTGCCATCCAATGGCCTACCACATCCACACCACCTACCCCTCCCTGGCCTGCCACATCCACACAACTCTCTTGTTCAACGTTTTATCCTGCAGCTTCCCTTGATTTTAAAGACTGCATCTGTTGTTTCGTTTTTGCACGTGGGAGTTCCTCTTCCCCCAATCCGCCCCTATCCTCCGGTGCCCCAGCCAGCCACAGGGGCCTAGACTCTCCACAAGCCATCCCTCTCCTCTTCATATGCTAATGCATTCAGTGTTGCAACCGCATGCAAATGCTGTGCTTGTTTCATATCTGAATATGTGAAGAATGTTCGTGATGATAACATCGTTCATGATGATGATCATAATGGTGACGATAATGATGGAGATGATGATCACGATTGATAATAATGAGAGGGATGAAGATATTAACAGTACTAATGGTCATCATGGTGTTGATGGTGATGACGGCAACGATCGTGTTGATGGTGAGGGATAACGACGATGATGATGATGATGATGGTAATGATAACGATCATTCTGGTAACGAAGACTTAAGACATTGCTGCCGCTGTCAACAAGAATGGGGAAATACGTTACAGGCGCATCTACAGAAGCAGCAGTGAAGACAGGTATAGACAGTGTCTACCAGTGAGATGGACGAAACATAAGGATCAACAGACGAAAAGAAAAATATCTAAAAGAGGCTGAAATATTTCTGTTCCATACTAAGTTCTTAATGACGGGAGGCAGGTCAGATCCAGTGTGACCACGCATACTGATAGTCTCTCTCCCCTGCCCTCTTCCATGTTATCTCTCTGTGCTTTGTCTCGTTTTTGTCCTTTCCCTGTGCCTGTTGTGTCTCCCTCTGGCTGAACTGTCTCTCTTACTGTCCTCTTCTGTTGCGGCGTCTCGCTGGTGTCGCGTCTCTCTGCTATGGGTGTGTGTCTCTCCCTCCAGTGATGCCTCCTTTCTACTGCCTCCTTCCTAATATCTTCCTTCTACTGCCTCCTATCTAACGTCTCTCTTTTACTGTCTCTTTCCTAATGTCTCCCTTTTTTTGTCTCTTTCTTACTGTCTCTCAGTGTGATCAGATTAATTTTCCCAAGAAAATGCATCACCATTTTCTCGCTTTGATCGTCTACAGGTATGGTAATTAGATGCAGGCACTCAAACCTCTTCGTCTCGTACTATCTCTAACAAATAAAGACATAGACACATACACCACAAAAATGTATCACCATAAACACACGCAAACACAAACCGCACAGAGACAAACCGACACACAATTACACACAAAGACATATCATAAACTCACACAATAAGCAGCAGAGAAAAGACGCTCAGTTGACAAGGGCCTGTGGTAGACAGAGACAAGTGCCTGTGGTAGGCAGAGACAAGGACTCGTGCTCGAGAGAGACAAGGGCCTGGAACACTGGCTGGACAGAAACAGGGTCCTCTCCCAAGGCAGAGACAAGGCTCCGTTCCAGAAGGATCCTTGGTGAATCCAGCAGCAGCAGAAAATCATACACACACACACACACTCACACAAACATACGCACCAACATAAAGTAACAGTAATACATGCAGCCTCCCTCAATTTGCATATCTATCAACCATTGGCCAAGCAGTGAGAAGGAACGGCAGCTACACAAAAAAAGATACCCTCCACTTCGGCACTCCGGCCTCCAAGTCCCTCTGATTTACCACTACGTTTACGACCGGCATTTGTTTTATCCGACATGAGGCGGTGCTGACTCCCGTCTCTTATCTGCTCCTCCGGAACGCCTCCGTCTCGCGCCAGAGTATATCCCCCCATGTGACAGACCACACCAGCTACATCCACGATATGCACCGATTTCTACTTTTACTTTATGTTCGTTTAGCCTGCTAATATTCCAAGTTTCCCACTAGACGCTGGAAGCTAAGAATGTTTTGTATGGCTATGTTTGTTTACCAAAGACTGAGTCCATTTTCCTTTTAATTAACGGTTTTATTCTTACACCAGAATCTTCTTTCAGGAATTCTAGTACATCATTTCAGTGATTTATTGTTTAACTCCAAGCAATGATAATAATGATAATACTACAAAGTACTGCTACTGCTACTACTAATGATAATAGGGATAATAATGATAATGATAATAAATTTCATCATAGTTATTACTATCATTATTATAGTAATGATAATGATTATGATAAAGATAGTAATAATGATAGAAAAATAATGATGATGATAATATTTATAATAATAATAATGATAATAATAATGGTAATAATAATAATAATAATAATAATAATAATAATAATAATGATAATAATAATAATTATAATAATAATAATAAACATAATAATAATAATGATAATAGAATAATAATAATGACAACAATAATAATAATAATAATAATAATAATAATAATAATAATGATAACAATAATGATAATAATGAAAGAGATTTCTGTCATACTTGTTCGCCGTTTCCTACGTCAATGAGGATTAAAGGTAAAAGTCGCTCCAGCAACGGCTATTGCTATAGGACGACTAGAAAGGAAGCTGTGCTTCACAAAAGACAGCGAAGCAGAAACGCCGTAGGAAGGATGTTTGGAAAGCAGAACCACTCCCTGCCAAATGCTCTAGGGCTGTTGAGAGTCACGAAAAAAGATTCTTCAAAATCCATGGGAGGGAAAGACCAGGGCTGAGCTGCGTAGGAGAGGTCAACAGAAAGGTTTACACTGCAATAGCCGTACTGGTTATTTCAAAGAGAAGTATGACATTCTCTCTTCTTAAGAAAGCGAGGATTCAGAGGAGTTTGAAAGGCGCCTTCGGAGACGGCAGAAGTGAGAACAATGGGACACTAACTGAAAGAGTTAGAACGGTCTTGTTTCTTAGGGATGGGCTGCACCAAATCATGTTTCCAAGGAGAGGGAAGACTGTAGATGACAACAAGGATCAAAGCTAGTCGGAGGCACAGTTCCCTAGGACATGTGGAGGTGTGCCATCCGGGCCAAACATCTTGCCCACCTGTTGCTGGAAGAGACTTGGAAGAACTTGCACGAGCCAAATGCACGAAAGATCATAGGTTCAGTCGGAGGAGCTGGACTAGATGTGAAATCATGCAGAGCAATGTAAGAGGAAAATAGGGTGCCGATGAGAGTGGTTTTATCAGCGGTCGAGTCAACCATAGACTGATCAGGTCAGAATAGAGAAAGGAAGGTTGTGGTCCAGCCTACGCCTGGTACCAGTCTGATGACCAACCCTGAGGGGAGATTGAACGGATATGTTTTCTGGAAGCCAACACACTCCGTCCAGGATTTCAACTCTGATGGGACCACGCATCATCCCATCACCACCAGGACCATGCATTAGACCACCAAAATCACGCACATGATCACCTTCCCTTTCCACCAGCAGTCGATGTCCAGCCTCATGAAGTACATATATACATTCCTGGGTACAATGGATTTCGACCCAGACGGCAACATCACACGCACCGGGCGTTGTGTCAGCCGCCCTGTCCGCTACACAGACGGTGAACTTCTACGACTCAGACAAGGGAAAGAGGAGACATTGTCACATCACTACCTGACTCTCCATCACTCCTCTCCCTACCACTCCACTCCCCATCACTCCACTCCCCATCACTCCACTCCCCACCACTCCATTCCCCACCAGCACTGGAAGATCAACTGGCTATACCGTCTGCCTCATCAACATCCAAACCTTAATCTCGAGAAAAAATAAGGAAGATGAGGACTAGTGTGGCCACTCACTGTCACCCCACAAAGTGTCACCTTAATGACGTCGCCACTGACTTGGTGGCAGGTGAAAGCGTATGACCTCACCTGACCTAATAATCCTCAGAAAAATATGTTTGGTGGCCCAACCTTGGGCTTCACCTGCAGTATTAACCCTTGAGACCCACACTCGATGATTTGGCGGTGGCAGATCAAAAGCTGCCGCTGTAATCATGGACGACCTGATTATTTCCACGAGAGGCGCCGCTCTTACGGACTTAACCTCGAGTCCAGCAGCACGGAGAAAAGTCAGACTTTGCGACACTCGGCTTCGACGTCTCTAATTCACCCCCAGACTTGACCTCGCCGCCTCTTACATACCCGGACATCACAAAAGGAAGGCAGGAAAGCTGTAACCTGTGCCTTTAGACACACAAGCTCACTTACTATAGCGCCTTGACGTCTCTTAGCAGGACGCTGGCACAGAGATGCCACTGTGGTGGAGGAGTGCGTTACCTGCTGCACTTAACCCTGAACATGATTCCACTTCACTAGGGTAGCTCGCGATCATACCTCAGAGCAGTACCATTCGTTAAATGTGGCTCTCAGAACATAAAGTTATTATGTCCCATACCGTCAGGGTCTCCCTTCTCAACCTTGTGAAAGAGTTTCTCATTGTAAAATATGAAGGAGTTTCCTAACAACTTCATACCTTGAAAAAGTTAGTGTCCATTCGTAAAAGATAAAAGTATACCCACAACACAAGAACGCTTTCTGATCGTACTTAAAAAAGAATGAAAGTTTCAAGTCATATTTTGAGCGACCAAATTTTCTGTGAATTGCCGTAAAAGTTTAATACCGACTGTCTCCGGCCCAAAGGCCTAAAACGTCCCTCGTCCGACTGTGGACCACAGGGAAGGAATGTTTCTGGTCAAGAGCTGCCTCGAGGACCTTTCCGAAAGAAGGACCCGGAGGTCGTCCATCTCCGGATGCTGCACGGGGTACCGAACAATATCATCACTTCCCCAGGCGGCTCCTCCCGCCCTCTGTATTCTCGCTAAATGCCCATTAGAAACGGATGTTATTTCATGCTTTCGTTCTGAGGCTAATTAGATATTAAACAGAATCGTAATTAGACATGTTTTCACCCTAAAGCTACCAGATAACTTTAAAGCACATCCTATCATCAGCCAAATCATTATGAAAGAATTATCAAGACACGATAACATAGAAATAGTTAAACACACATCTTGTTACCCAAACCAACCTCCCCCACCCCTTCCCCAACACACAAACCCCCCCTTAACCACAAGGCACCCCCCACCACTTTCCCTTTAACGGTCAGACGGAATTTTTGTGGTGGTTTTGGGATTTAAAAAACTTTGTGAATTGTTTCCACCTGATGAGGCGGATTGTCTCCGCGAAACATCTAGCTACATGTATAGAAAATTTACATGTTAAACAGAATTACCTGAGCTACTGAACTGCTATTTCACCTTCATATATATATATATATATATATATATATATATATATATATATATATATGGTATAAAATACAAATGATACTGATAAATTCGTAGAATATGTCGCAAATAGAATATATCACATATCTGAATGACGATCTATAATAGTTGTACATAATGAGAATTAAGTAGAACGCTTATAAAAAGTGTATCTAGGTAATGTATCAGAATGATAAGCCTATTTTTACCAGTAATAACACGTTATCCAGGAAACTAAGGACTAAATCTCAAAAAATTTTCTTTTATAACCAATCTGTCAACCTTTCTCTTCCTTTCATGCTAAATTCCACTTACAGTCTCAATGCTGACTATGAGTCACTCGCACAAGTTGTCAGAGATAAGATAAAAATTAAAGTACCATAATTTCTTTCTTCGAGTGTATTGGCTGTCTGGCTCATGTCTACAGACGATTATTGCAAACTCATCTAAATTCTAATCAGTTCACTCGTTTTCAGCGCCATTTATGTCACCAGACTGATGTTAAGTATAATAGGTACTCCCTCGAAGTACCACGCGGAAGGTTGCTTCTCTCTCTCTCTTTTTCTCTCTCTCTCTCTCTCTCTCTCTCTCTCTTCCCAGAGGCTTCCTTCATACCCTGACACAGCAACGGACGGTAGGCAGGACAGCCACCGGTACATATCAGCTGCTTGAGCACGACAATACGACCTTTAACAATGACGTTACGACCTTTGGGAAAGATGGTTTGGCCACTGACTCGGCCATTATGCCTCTGTGTCAAACATTTGTGCTCCGGGGTCAGACAGTCGTGTCCCAGGGGGTCATACATTTACATATCTGCTGATTTTAATGTAAGGCTTATTCAGGCAGCAAAACATACTAAAAATCACTGCCCATCACTTATTAGGAAAAAAAATCATGAGGAAATTATAGAAAGGAAATTTTCTCTTGCTGTAGGCTGTGTGGTCTTTGGCTGTAGGCCTCGTGCTGTGGGAGATGGGCCACTGACGAGGCCTGTGTGCTGCCCACTCAACCCAACACGAGTTCCCTCACTAAGGTTAGATTGGGAAATAGCGGCGTATCATTAGGTAGTCTTTTTGTCATCAACTGATAAATGATGAAAGAAATGTAAGGATTTACCTGATTGCGTGAGTTTAGTCAGGTGTGAAGCAACGGAGACAATGGGCCAGAGTATTGTATCGGAATTAACAGATCACAAATGGGTGACAATTGTCGGACGATCGTTATATGAGTAGTATCTTCGTTTACCATTTTAACTCTATAATGAACGTATTATTAGCATGGATATATATTATGGATACTAACGTAAGAATAACAGTTGTCATTACTAATCTCATTTTCTAAAACTCAAATATTACTGTATATCTTTTACCTAATTCCACTGTTTGTCGAATACGACTCAAGTGGTTCTTACAGGTTTTTTCTCATATTTTAACATACTTTCAGCATTACAAAGCAATTCTAATTAACGTCTTACCTACTATAACAGGTGGCCGCAAATCCTACAGATAAATCTTATTTCAAACGTTTATATTTACAGATTACTGAAGCCATCACACACAGTGACACAGTTGACCAATTAGCCAAAACTGCCTGCTCCCCTCCTCTGTGGCGCTGTTCCCTCAGCCTCACTCACCTGGCGTCGGTCGAGAATTCGCTCAGCGGCACTCCTTCCCACAGCCCAGTGTAGGGACAGACTGTGACCCAGCAGTGTATCTGCACAGCACTATGATTCGTTCCGTCTACACCGATACAAATACCATCGCCAAGGCCTATGGTCCTTAAGCACAATGTAGTTTCAGCTAGACTAAGATTGGGCTACAGACCTGTGTGACAGGTTGCCTGATTGGAGGATGAAGCCCACTTTTCCTCTTCCCCCCTGTGTAACTCACCCCACGAGAAACACAATGCATCGCTACTGTCTGGACTGTCCCGTGGTCAGTGACATGCTGCCGCGGGGACAGTCCCTCACCACAATATGTCACCACATCTTCATAAGCGAAAATTTAGATCTGGTTCTCATTCGCCATCCGCACTTTGGCGTTTGTTGAATCTGAGTGTCGTGCAATAGCACACTGTAAGTGCCCTACGTAGCACAAGGGTTTTCAAATTTCTTTCTTATGTACTATATTGTAATTGTATTGGTTGCAATAAACTGATCAAAACAAAAAACAAGATTACTGAAGCCATTGCTGATACTGGCAGCAATAATCCCATAGATATGATGAAATACCGTTCCCTCTCCTCACCGGTAGAGGGAACCACATCAATGGCTGATCGGGGTATGTGCCCGACTCTAAACCGTGACTGTCCAGGAAAGAAAAAATGGTTGACAGAATGACTACGTTGCGACGGTGCAGTATTCCATTCCATAACATGATTATAGATCATACAAACACAAGTGTTGTACAACAACCTCTTGTTATTTACTTGCTATCATCATCTTTTTTGGTGGTGGCTACATCTATCAATATTACTCCTGAAGTTTTGCTTGCCATCATCTGACAAAACACAGCGATCCTAATCAGTTGTTGAAATCGTCTTTTACTACACTTAGACGGGAAAGCCAATAGAGAGTGAAGGATTTCATACAGATTGGTCTTCGAGTCGTCTGAGAGATTTTACAACCCATAACTGCCAACTACAACTGATGGATAGGGCTCTTACAGTTACTAATAGCCCATCACGTCTGCCGGTAATGGAGTGATAAGTAGTAAAAGATTTTCATTTGTTATCTATATCCACGAGAGATGGTACTTTGGGTCGGTTTAGAAAGTTAGCAGCTATTTACCTGTACTGTAAACAGCAGGATCTAACGGCAATACTGGTGGCAGTTTGAAGAGACTGAAGAGAAGATAACGAAACGGACAGCCATTCACCTACACCAGAAATAGGCCTTCAGACATTGGAAGGGGCTATTGTCCTCAAGTGTAATATGACATACAGGAAAATCGATTGTTTTGACTTCAACAGCCAAAGCATGGGTGAGTCAGTCATTTTGGTGGTCATTTACCTGGGCTTTAGATGCAAAATGCACCTGAAACTGGGGTTATTTGACCAATTACCGAGAATATAACGGAAGTATGAGAATATTAGTGTTTCCTGGTGGCAATTAACCCAGGATACCGACCACGAGACGAACCAATTACGGGAGTGGCAGCAATGGTCGGGTCCCCGGGTGGCGTCCACAGACAGACGACTACGTTCACTCGTATCTCCATCACACCCTCAGAACTCGGCAACCCAGACCCCCACCAACCTCAGCCGAGGGGCCCTCATCAGCCTCAGTCGTCCGGCCCTCGCCCAGCTCAGCCGTGCAGGGGTCAGTCAGGCTGCGGCTCTCCGACGTAACTGCGGCGGGAAGCATCACTTTTCAGCTCGTCGGCAAGTTCCAAAACGGAGCAATTGCTCAAAGTCGACGCAAGGGAGGGAAGGCGCGGCATGGCAGTGTGGATGAGATAGATAGATAGACAGAGAGAGAGAGAGAGAGAGGAGTACTTACAATGTGTACATATGTCAAAAGAATGAGATTACTTACGAGATCTTACGACGCTGTAGAGAAAGCCTTCCGAATGTACATATAATTTCATGATTAATTTTTGTGGGTAATAATGAACTGCTTGTGGTGGGGCGCGTTTAGTTCCTCTGTACTCAAGTTATAGTCAGACGTGAAGGGCCACCACCAACTGGACGTCAATTGTGACAACCTGCGATCAAAAGCTTTGACAGCTTGGCATATATTCAGTTTTAAGCTCCATCGTTAACAAAAAGTCTGGACAAGTTGTAAACACCAGCTCGGAAGACAAACTAGGGCAATAAGTGACTGCCACCAACCACTACAAGCTTAATTTGAACTATAACTTCCAGTAAAGATACTTTAGTGTTAACTATAACCCCGAGCTACACCAAACAGTTTCAGGGCCAGTTGTAACCACCAGCTACACTCCCTATTCCAAACATAGTTACTAAAGCTAACGGTGCCCCGTCATAACAAATATACCAATAGAAGTCCTAGATACGTGTGAGCGTCCAGCGGAACCCCTCCCACATTCTTCCCTCCCTTTACCATATTTCCCAACTGTATATCTCTCTTCCCGTATTTTCTCTTCACTGTAGTTCCTTGGAAATTACCCTGGTCTCAACTGATCACAACTGCTGGAAATCTTAATCTACGCCATTAGCTTTGTTAATACCTGTTGCCACAGCGCCCCTGTTCGCCGGACGCAAACATCCTCCCTCCCTCCATCACTATTCTGTTCCTCTTGTCAGGTTATTCATTCCCTGCTCCGCACTCGCAACTCCTCCGGTCCTCCGTCGCTCTCCATTAACACTCCAATTACTCACCCAACACGTCCAGTTCGTCCTTGTTACGGTATCTCGCAAAATCCCATTCCTTTGTGCAGTGTTTTATATTCTGGTCACGGACACTCCAGCTTAGAGGTTCAATCTTTGGCGCAGACCAAAAAATTTCTTTACTCTCCATTTGTGACCTCGGACCTTAGGTGAAGGTTGCCGGATTGCTTCATATATATATATATATATATATATATATATATATATATATATATATATATATGGGAGCGGGGGGCTGGAAATCCT
>JAYMFT010376950.1:0-20960 GCA_038088735.1 Panulirus argus | reverse complement strand
AGAGAGAGAGAGAGAGAGAGAGAGAGAGAGAGAGAGAGAGAGAGAGAGAGAGAGAGAGGCCAGGGATCAAGAACCCAGTGTATATTACAATGGAGAGGGATCGAATACCCTAGTCTATAGCACGGGATGAATCAAAGGGTGGACCCAGGACCCTTCTGTGAGCAAGGGCTTGCGTACAGCAGCGCTGCTGGGGAGAGGCATGGGGAACGCCAGGCAGGTCATACGTAGCAAAACAACATACGAGGGAGGTGATATGACGACGGGGTACTATGGTGGGTGACACAGGTCTCCATGTGACGCTACAGTAAAACGCTCACTGCTGACTGCTTCTTTCCCCTTACCTCCTCCTCCTGCTCCCTCTTCTCCCCTCCCTCTCCCTAGGGCGTCCTCCTCCCCTCCCACAATCATCTATCACCCCTCACGGGGCGGCATCATCGCTGCTGCCTACGGGCTAGTGTGAGACTTTTCTTTCTTCTTTTTTTCCTTCATCGAACATAATCAAAACTTAATTACAGTCTTCAATCCTGTATTCACAAACTTTGCAGCCAATCAGTACCCCCAGATTGTTTCGCAACAGAGTTATAATTGGAGGCGACGCTCTCTGAAAATTATACAGCCCGACTGGTGGGCCAAGTTGAAATTCCCAGCATTAGAGTGTTTTAAGCCCAGGGCCCCCGGCAGACCACATGCATTGAGAGGGGGACTCGAGGAGGAAGTGAACACGCGGAAGTATCTATCTCCCAGGGGTTTCCCCCTGATTACTTATTTGATCGGTTGTTTTACCGAAGGGCTGTAGTAGGGAGAGAGAGAAAGACGAGTTACCCGTGAAACGTACAGAAAATGGGAATGTTTACGGAAACGTTATAGACAATCGGGTTAGAATCTTTGTAATCGACTGGCGATGAGGCAACACTTGCCTCAACCTTCAGCAGTGAAGGAACTTCTAAAGAGGCAGTGAACATTAGGGGAAAGGACTCTGCTGTGAAACTGGACACTTGCTATCCACCAGCGAAATGTGTTTGCAAGGCAGTGCACGTCGCCTTAAGCGGTGAGTTACCAAGTTGAAGAGTGACTATACAGTAATGAGAGTCCGTGCAGCGATGTGTGACCGCATGGCGATGAGTTACCCTGTAGCGATGAGTGACTGTAACGATGAGTTACTGTGTAGCGATGAGTAATCACACAGCAATGAGTTACCGAGAAGGGATGAGTTACCGTGTAGTGATGAGTTACCGAGTAGCGATGAGTTACCGTGTAGTGATGAGTGACCGTACAACAATGATGTACCCTGTAGCGATGAGTTACTGGATCAATAATGCTGATGAAAATGTTGGAGTGGGTCAGGCTGGGAGAGCCCCTCGCCCCCCCACCCCGGACACCACTAACTACGCCACAGAACAGACCTACTGGCTGCCTCAGCCCGGGTGGTCGTGCGAAGCCTGAATGGTCGTATGAAGCCCGGGTGGTCGTAAGAAGCCAGTCGGGCGTCTGGACTGTTCAATACGGAAAAAGTCCTCCCTATTCCCAGCCATAATCCACGCAATACGATGGGTCGTACCGTCGTGCTCGAGTATTTGACGGTGCTATGTACATACCTGGGCCTTTTGGACGCCCCTCACTGGCTTCTGACGAAGGGAAGGCGGGACGGCGCTACAGAGTAAGCCCTTCGTTCCGGGTCGCCCTTTACATTCACCCTTGTATTGTGATGGTTAGGACCTGCTGGAACCAAGGCAAGTCGGAGTTCGGCGAGGGTCTTAAGAAGTATGGTAATTAGGGCTTGTGGTAATTACGGTAAGCGGTAGTTAAGGAGAGTAGGGCTTCACGGGCGTGTGTAGTCAGTCCTGAAGTATAATTGTAGTCGTGTGGTATTTACGGCGTGTGACGCAGTATGAGTGATGAGTTGTGGCAGTTAGGGTGACTAGGAGGTGGTGCGTTACTTAATCAGGGAAGCTCGAAATTTGTTGTAATTAGTGCGAGTGGAAGTGTGTGGTAATGGATTAGAAGGCAGTGTGTGTGTGTGTGTGTGTGTGTGTGTGTGTGTGATGACGAACGGTACGACCCGGTGACGAGTGTGAGGCCGAACTGTGCTAACTGGTCCCCCTAAGGCAATCACAGGGATGGCGCCCGCCCGACGACCGCCCGCCCGCCTACCTCTTTGACAAAATTCTAACATTTAACACCCCTGCCTCAACACCTCCTAAGGAGGCATTGATTAACTGAGGAGGCCAATATGTGGGATAACCCTCCCTCCCTCCCTCTCTCTTCTCTCCCAGCATCTCTCATCTCTCCAGAATTCAGCAAACTCAAAACATTCAACACAACCAACCCTACCCCACCTTTTTTCCCCGTCCGATTTTGGAAAGATGTTCTCGTATCTTAACCCAGAATGCCCTCCCTGCCGTGACCCTGGCATGTTCTGGCCGTGACAGCGTCCTCGGCACACACAATGTTATCCCCGGGGCAAGTTGCTTGATCTACAGAAGGTATTGTTGTCTCTTCGCTCTCCTGATAATCGGCCCTCTCAGCCTCACTGGTTCGACTCCCGTCTGGGCTTCCTTTTTTGGCTTTTAAGCACATCTGGGCTCCGCTTCTTGGCTTCAGGGAACATTTGGGCTCCACTTCCCGCCTCCAGACCCGTTTCGGCTCCCTCCTGGGCCTTAAGGCTCCTCTAGGCTCCGCTTCTTGGCTTCAGGATCCTTCTGGACTACGGTTCTTGGCTTCAGGGCCCCACTTGGCTCCACTCTCTGACTTCAGGGCTCGTCTGCGCTACGCTTCTTGGTTTCAGGGCCTCTCTGGACTACGCTAGCTGGCTTCAGTGCCCCTCTGGACTCGGCTACTTGGCTTCAGGGCCTGTCCGGGGCGCGCTTCTGTCCTGAATGCGATCTCGGGACTCAATTAAGACACATTGACAAGACGGTAACTCGATACGCCCCAGCAATTAACCAGTGTTACGTGCATGGCAATGCTGTGCTAAGAGCATGGGAATGCTGTATTAAGGGCATGGCAATGCTGAGTTAAGAGCATGGTAATGCTGTGTTAAGGGCATGGCAATGCTGGTTTAAGTGCAGGTTGCTGCTGAGTCCAAGTGTCTACTGCTATCACGTCTGGTCTATTCTGTTGCCGGGATGTGCTCATGACCTTGCTGCTGCTATTTCCGTGTTATGGTCATGCTGTTGTATCATATTCATGGACTCGGCCCTTCTCGCCTGACGTCTTTCGACGCAGAAACCTCTTCAGGGCTTCACCTATCGCCTATGCTTGCTGGCTTCTCCTTTATATATTCTCCCTCGACATACTAATTTGACATACACTTTGTGTTTCCATTCCTCTTCTTTGTGTCTTAATTTTCTTCTATACGGTCATGTAAAACCTAATTTTATATCTCCTGTTCTTAATTATTCTCAGTAATTATTCAGTATCACATCTCATGATCAATTATCTTTATGCTATTTTTTTCTTTCTTCTTAAAACTGATCGAAGAAGCGTTTTTTCTTCGTAATTTTTGCCATACTTTTCTGTAGGAGGTTTACATGACGACGCAACACACATCGCGATACCAACCCCTCCTGAAAATATCCAGAAGAAATCTGGAGTCAGTTCTTCACTAAAAGAATATTTTCTTTCTTCTTGAACTGTCAGTAGTGTTGCTCCTTCTATGGCACTCCTGGTGTAGTTTCATTTCGTGGCCAGGTACCTGGGAACTTTTTACTGGGCTGGTGCCCACACTTAGGGTCCATCACTGAGGCTCCTTGCTGAGCTGGAGCCCACACGGAAGGTCCATCACTGGGGTTCCATGCCGGGCTGGAGCCCAAAATGAGGCTCCATCACCGGGGCTCCTTTGTCGGCTCTTACTGGGATAGAGTCACCGCTAAGGTTCAATCCCGGCACTTACCGGGCAGGAGCCCACACTGAGGCTCCTTTAGTGGGCTGGAACCCACACTGAGGCTTTCTCACAGGGGATCCTTAGTAATCACTTACCGAGATGGATCCCAGACCAGAGTTCCATCACAGTGAGTGCCCAGCTCTTGTCCGGGACGTAACACTAATCTCACTTGCTTTACTTCGTCTTGAACCTTTCTGGTTACATCTTCGGCTACGTCTCTCTGTCTCCTTCTCTGTCCCTTCCACTTCTCCCACAGTTAACCTTCTTCTCTCTTACTCCTCGTTCTTCTCCCCCCCCCTCTCACTTCCCTTTGTCATTCTACTCCCCATCTTCACCCTCTGCCCTCGCAGCAAATCGGGAACAAAATATAATTCGAGAGACATTGATTGGAAGGGTACGTCCCTCCTGAGGAGTCTCTCCCCCCACAAACTAAGTCGGCCCCCTGACTCCCCTCCCCTGTGCCTTACTCTTAACTCCTTATTTCCTGGCATTCTCCAACTTAAATCCCTATTTCACCCACTAATTCCCTCCCCTTGTTTTCCGTCCTCCTCCATCCCCAGGTCTGCCTCCGGTGCTCTGTCCCTGGGCTGGTGAGAAAGGAGACGATACCCTGTGAGATCCGGCACGACAAACCAGATGGATGAAGAGAGAGGTTTACAAATTAAGATTCCTGTCGGCAGTGAGCATGAGAGGAGGAGTGCAGCTTTAACCCACTCACTACCTCTCGTGATGGTTAAATGATTCCTCAACCCAAGATGATTGTTAATGACCAGGGCTCTCACTCAAGGTCGTTCGGAGTTTAAAAAATAGTGTCAAACAGATTTCCAGGCCAATCAGTTTCTTTCTTTTTCGTTTAAAGATCAGAATGACATCCAATGTTCAGAAATACGTGCCTGAATATTTCAAGGATGATATGAATAAAGAGAAACACTCTGCTAACCTGACTGCAATCGTGAACCTAAAGCTGTGCATGAAAATATCCTGTCACTGTTTTTAGCAGCGCAAATTATGACTACCTCAGGAATTAATATCAAAAGAGAATTTCCACTTTGAGCTGAGCCACGCCACCCGCTCCCTGCCCGGGGAGAGTAGGGGAACAAGAGTCGGTGTGTCTGAATAGGATGATGCGAATAGGTCGGTATGAAGAGGGCGCTGTGAATAGAATAATGTTAATGGGCGTGTGTGTGAATACGGAAGTCCTTAACAGGTAAGGATGAACAGAGAAATGGGTAATAGGCGATGGAAGAAGGACCATCTTGGAAGGGAACCACAGTTCAGTTTTTCAGTTTCAATACTTTATTCCTTGATAGAGGAATCGGGATCCCAATGCCGTCACTAGGTACCCCTGTCCCACTATCACCACCATCACCAACAACACTCGTCCGTCGCCACCATCACCGAATGATCACCAACACTCCTCCCTCCACCACTTGTCACTAGTTCTTTACTAACCCCCGCACGTCAGCAATCATCAGTACCACATCTGGCATTACAGCAGTCCCTCCACCATCACCACCCCCTCCACTACCACTGCCACAACCCCTCCACCACCACTGCTACAACCCCTCCACCATCGCCACCACTCTACAACGGAGGCAGGGCGGAGCGACGCAGGAATCTGGTCCAGCTGGTTCCATCGGCGAATCACTCGACCTTGTGAATGGAAATTGACACGTGTCCCCATCACCTTCCTGCTGGTTCGTCTCACTCTTGTATTGACCATACTACCGTAGTAGTATTGATCATACTACATGGGTTGTATTGATCATACTACTGTGGTCGTATTGATCATACTACCGTGGTTGTATTGATTATTATACTACCTTGGTTGTATTGATCATACAACCGTGGTTGTACTGATTATTCTACCGTGGCTGTATAGACCATACTACCGTGGTTGTATAGACCATACTACCGTGGTTGTATAGTTCATCCTACCGTGGTTGTACTGATCATACTACCGTGGTTATATTGATCATATTACCTTGGTTGTAAAGATCATACTACCGTGGTTGTACTGATCATACTACCGTGGTTGTAAAGATCATACTACTGTTGGTATATAAATCATACATACATGGTTGTATAGATCATACTTCCGTGGTTGAATAGATCATACTACCTTGGTTATATACATTATACTACCGTGGTTGTACAGATCATATTACCGTGGCTGTATAGACCATACTACCGTGGTTGTATAGATCATACTACCGTGGTTTGTAGATCATGCTACCTTGTTTATATAGATCATACTACCGTGGTTGTACATCATATACTTGCACGGTTAAATTATACTACCAGTATGTATAGATGATACTACCGAGGTTATATAGATCATACTTCCATGGTTATATAGATAATACTTCCGTGGTTGTATAAATCATACTAACGTGTTGTACAGATCATACTTCCGTAATAGTATTGATCATACTACAGTGTGGTACAGATCATACTTCCACGGTTGTACAGATGATACCTTCAATCAAATTAATACTCAAACACCTTTCTAATCATTATTTGAAGCTAATCATCAAACACCATTCTAATTACTTTGAAATCAATCACCATTCACCATTCTAATCATTGCAACTTATCATCAAACGGTCTCATTCCATGCGGATTGTTTTTGAAAACCTTATTTTTTGTGTGTGTTTTTCTTCTGAATGTTGCGTAGATAATTATGGTGCTTCGGGAGATTATGAGGTGGATGGTGGGTTGTGTGGAGGTTGAGTGGTGGCTAGGAGGTCAAGTAGTGGGTGGGAGGTTGATTGGTGGCTAAGAGGGGGTTTAGTGGTGGCTGGGTGGTTGAGTTGTGGTTGGGAGGTTAAGTGGTGGTTTGGAGGATGACTAACGGCTGTGAGGAGGTTGAGTAGTGGCCGAATGGTGGCTGGGAGGTTGAGCATTAGCTGGGAGGTTAGGTTAGTGGCTGGGGGAGGGTGAATGGTGGTTGAGTGAGGTTTAGCGTCGGCAGGGATGTTGAGTGGTCGTTGGAGGTTGACTGGTCGCTAGAAGGTTGAGCTGTGGCAGGGAGGTTGAGTCGTGGCTGGTAAGTTGAGTGGCGGCTGGGATGCTTAGTGGTGGCTGGGAGGAGGTTGAGTGACTGCTGGGATCTTCAGTGGTGGCTGGGATGTTCAGTGGCGGCCAGGAGGGTGAGCAGTGGTTGTTAGGTTGAGAGATGGCTGGGAGGTAGAGTTGCAGCTGGGAGATTGATCAGTGGCTGGGGGGGGGTCGAGTGGCAGCTGGAAGGGGTTGAGTGGTCGCCAAGGGAGGTTGAGAGGTCGAATGATGGGTGGAGGTAGCTGAGGTCGAGTCGACAGCCAGTGCAGAAAGCGGAGAACCCACGCAATATCTTAAGATATCACTACTACACACACGAATACGCACAATGTCAACAAACTCTCGGGTATTACGCAATTCCCCCCCCCCCCATACACTACGCATTGACGATCTGTTCTCCTCGCCAGCTGCATGCACTGTTGTGTGGAGGGGTAAAAGAACACGCATTTTGGCACTGTCGACTCGCCAGTGCCTTCTCCAGCCAACCTGGCACTGGTACTGGCACTGACCTGCCCACACACACACACACACACACCCCAACCCTTTCCCCCCCTTGCCTACTGGTGAATGACGCTGATTCAGTCTGTGAATCAGAAAGGCTGTGACTCAACCCCTGTGTCAGGGAGGGATGGGGGGACGGCTGTGGACCCGTGGCGCTATTTGTGGCACCCTCCTCTGGCCCCCCTACCCTCCCCCCCACCCTGGTGTCACTGGCCAGGCTGTCAACGAATGCCGTGACAACCACCCGGCATGCGCTCAGGCTCACGGGGTCAGGAGGGGGGGGGGAGGAGTTGTGTCAGGCCATTGTGTCATATCACCCTGGTGTCATAATCTGTTGTGCCAGGACATCCATGCCTTTGGTTTATGTCTCTGTCACTGTGTCATGCCAGTATCACTGGGTCAAGTCGTTGGATTCATTCCTTCATTAGGTCAGTGTTAAGACACCAATGTGTCAAGCCACTCAGCCTCCTCACGTTATCATGTCAATGTCATAGCACCAAGAAGTGTCACATCAGTCATATCACTGCTGTCACTTTGTCATAGCACCATGAAGTGTCGAGGCACCGTCATAACCCTGTTATGCCACGATGGTGTCAAGCCTTATCTCTGTCACGAATTCTTAAACATATATTCATAAAGACAGAACGGGAATGGACGGACGTCTTCTGTACAAACATGGAATGATGTAGTAACTCCAGTGATATTAATCGTATGTCTTATATCACTGTTAAATATAACTCTAGTAACTTACATAAATATTCATTATCTTTATCATAAATATTTACTATCATCTACTTCGTATTTTCAGACAGTAAGGTGCACACACACACACACACACACACACACACACACACTAACCAATCAATCAGTGCGCATTACGCAGTGAGTCTTTCACTGGCGGGCGCCGCGCTTCCACCTGGCTGGCCACGACCCGAGGGGCGGAGGCCACAAGGTCTCACTAAGGTCCTGACGACCTTGAAACTTCCACCAGACCCCACGAGGAGAGGACCCCGAGACGGTACTGCCTACGAGCGACGGAACAACCGTCGCGTCCGACGGTACAACCCTCGCTCACGACGGTACAACGCTTGAGCAAAACGGTACATTTCTTTATTGACGGGTGCCTGTTCCCGTGTCTTCGGCGCGAGACAAGCGACCGAAGCTTTACTTGGGAGTCGATCGAACCGTCCCGAAGCAGGTCTCGTGGAGGTTTGTATAACATCAGTGCAACGTAACGAGGACTCCACAGTGCTTCAAACTAATTCGTCTTACCAGCGAGAAAGGAACGAGTTCTTTCAACAGCCGGGCCGGCCGGCCGGCCGGCCGAACCCTCCGTTGCGAAACGCAATAATTGCCTAGCCAGCCCACCCTCCACCACCTCGACTGCTGCTGGTGACCTTGACACCAACAAACCACCGCAAGTGATGAAGGCAAACAGGATGAAAAGAAACTTCATTTTCTTTCTGTTTCTAACGTACGTGGTGATGGCTGTCCAAATTATCCAGGTATGGGTTAATTCCTCCCATGATGGGAAGGAGGCCCCCCCCCCCGTCCCACTTCTAACACTGGCATCCGGGCGAAGGCCCCGAAAAGACTACGGGGAGTTGACCCACCCGAAGGCGGGGGTGACGGCGGAAGTGTAAACACAATGGTCTGCTCAACTCTTGACTCGAGGTTCGCATCACAATCGTCTTAGGTCGATTACTCTTCCCTTTATTATGAGATTACGGGTAATCATGACGTCGTCCCTCTAAGTATAACGTTATTATCATACACGCTGACGAATCTAGATGTCTGAACCACACTGGGAGGACAGATGCGGATCACAGATGCGACGGAAATCATACTGGAACACGACTAGAGCGCTCATGCCTTTCTACCACCACAACTTCCTGCATCGCAAAATTAACAGCATACAACTCTGCCACAACTTGCTGCAGAATAATATTACTAGCGTACAACTCAACCACAACAACCTGCTGTAAACCTCTACCAAAACAACCTCCTGGATCACAATATTACTAGAGAACACCTCTACCACACTAAACTGCTGCATCACAATATTACCAGCGTACATCTCCAACACCATAACCTGCGGCACCACAACACTAACTATGTATATTCTGCCGCCACAACCTTCTACAACGGAGTGCAGACACGCCCCCAGCATCACAGCTCTATCCTCGCGCATTCGTGACACTTTACTACGAATTAAGGAAATTACGCATAAGAGGGACTACTGCAGACGCCCTGGCCGGGCGACGGGGGGACTGTCGCCTCAGTGAGGTCTGCTCTACAGCTTGCTTCTTTGGAAGGATATTAATGTTGATTTAACAGGTTATTACTTCCGTTCCTATCCCCTATAACATCACAGACAATTCCTTCAACATTCACTGCAATTTCCAGTCTTCTCCTCTCCTCGGGGCAAGGTCCCGGGACAACTCACACACACACACACACTTGTCCACTGGCATCAATATACGACATTTGACGGAGGGTGATGATGACACCCGCGTCCTCAGGAAGCCACGAGAGACGTCCTCAGCGCAGCATCGCTCGCGGGAGAGGAGTGACGTCTTATGGCCCCAGCCAGACGACCCGCTGTGGCAAGGTGCCTCCTTGTGGTGGCGTCTCCCGTGCCATGGCCACGACTGGCCCCGAGACGGAGTGCTAATTGCACCAATATAACTGTATAATTATCCTCCTTTACTTTCAATTTCTCTCTCTCTCTTTCCTGTTATTCCAAAACGTGATGTGAAACAGGATTGCCTTGACCAATGCATTATTCAGGTATCTCTGCACTGATGGTGTGTGGTGGGGTCACTAGTGAGCCTGGTCTAGGATGGTCTGTTGTGAGGGTACTAGTGAGCTTGTTCCAGGGTACTAGTAAGCCTGGTCCAGGGCGGTGTGTGGTGAGGGTACTAGTGAGCCTGGTCCAGGATGGTGTGTGGTGTGGGTACTACTAGTAAGCCAGGTCCAGGGTGGTGCGTGGTGAAAGTACTAGTGATCCTAGTAGAGGGAGGTATGTGATCAAGGGAAGTGTATGGTGAAGGTACTAGTGAGGGCCAAGTCGAAGGTGGTGTGGTAGGATATTAGTGAACCTAGTCCAAGGAGATGTATGGTAAAGGTACTAGTAAGCCTGATCCAGGAAGGTGTGTGGTGGGGGTAATAGGGAGCCTAGTCCAGGAGAGTGTATGGTGAGCGCACTAGTCAGCATGGTCTACGGGTATGTGTGGTGAAGTTACTAGTGAACTGGGTCTAAAGTGATGTATGGTGAGGATACTAGTAAGCCTGGTCCTGGAAGGTGTGTGGTGAGGTTACTAGTGAGCTTGGTCCAAAAGGGTTGGAGTAATGAGGGTACTAGTTAGCCTGGTCCAGAATTGTATGTGCTACGGAACTAGTGAACCTATCACAGAATGGTTCATGGTGTGGGTACTAGTGAGCCTGGTCCATGGTGGTGTTTGATGAGGGTACTAGTGAGACCTGGTCCAGAGTGATGAAGGTACTGGTGGTGGTGACCTTGGTTCAGGGTTGCATGTGGTGAAAGTACTAGTGAGCCTGGTCTAGTGTGGCGTCTAGTGAGAGCATTAACGAGTCTGGTCCAGGGTGGTGTGTGTAGGGCGTAGGGTACTAGTAAGCCTTGTCAAGGGTAGCGTGTGGTGAAGGCACTAGTGAACCTCCTGGGTGGCGTGTGGTGAGAGTACTAGTGGGCCTGGTCCAGGGTGGCGTGTGGTGGGTGTACTACAAAGTCTCCTCCATTACAAGGGGGAGGGGGGAGTGGGGGGGAGGTGGAGACACGCTTACAGTAATATCGTGCGGCAGTTGGGTCCTGGGCCACACGCTCGCCACCACCACAATCTGCGGGCTCCGCCACCACTACCACCACCTGCGGGTCACATCATCAGTACCACCTGTATCTCATGTCATCAGTACCACCTGCGGGCCACACTACCAGTATCACCATCTGCAGGCCACACCACCTGTACCACCGGCTGAGGGCCCCACCACCACCAGTACCAACTGGGGTCCACGCCACTATCAACCACATTAAATATTACCACTACCACATTATGACCTTATAATCATCACAAACACAGCATAATAGTATCAACATCTCTACCACACCATAACCACAACATTACCATCACTACCACACCATAACTACGTCACCACCACCACTATCACACCATAACTACACAATTAACACTATCATTATCACAGCATGAACCAGAACGTCATCACCTGCCAAACCATAATCACGTCAACACCATCACTACCACACCATAACTACGTCACTACCTCACCATGACTACGGTATCAACACTATTACTGCCACACCATAACCAAATGAACACCATCACTACCACATCTTAGCTATAGCACTGACAATATCACTGCCACACCATAACCACTTCCACATCACTTGGCCCACGCCATGACCAAGTCATCATAACCACAGTACCATTATCAGAACCCTAACACCATCGTTACCACACGATAACACCCACGTCAACACTACCACACGACAACACCCATACCAACACCATCACTACACATCACAACCCACATCAACGCCCACGACTCTCCTCTACTACCTGTAAACAACACTGCCCCCCCCCCCAAAAAAAAAAAGCTCTACGGTGATCTCTCACATCCTCTCCATCTCCAGCCACATATCTGGAGCACAGCACATCCCTTCGCCACACTACCACATCTGAGCCACCCAGTCCAGCGCCAGGCCGCGTCTTGACCCAAAACCTTAAGTTATCTCGTCCGGTGGTATTCACGAGTTTTAGCATTCATACCAAGGGTCTCTTGCGTGTGCCTTTAGCCTAGAGGTCAGTTACCCTTCCCAATAACAACCACCAACAAGAGATTATTATAGTAAGACGCCTACGATTACAACACATATAATCCACTTTGGAAACCTTGGGTTCAAGGGGTGAGGGAGGGGGGTGGGGACGGGGGTGGGGGGGTGAAACATGGTCAGTCCCTCCGTGGAGTTGAGGCCAGCAGCTCGGCCATCAATCTGGCCGACCTGCCCGCACCACTCGCAGCTGGCCGACCCCTCATCACCCACTCCCGCTATGGCCCGCTGTTCTCCCATGCTCCTGTCAGGTTTCTGATCGCCGGTTTCCACTGAAGTTCTCTTTTTCCTCGCACGCGTTTTCGAGTTCCTTCACATGGCCAAGTTGCGGGACCACCTCTAAACCCGTGTAAACGTTTTACAACTAGTGTATATGTCTCCCTACCTTTGATCTGGACGGGATGGTGGTAAGTCCGAGACCGTCCAGGATTTTCTGTTTGATCATGTCGAGATCTTCAGCTGACCACTCGAAATCCTGGTCATCATCGTCTTCTTCCTCCTCCTCCTCCTCGTCGTCGTCTTCGTCGTCCTCCTCCTCGTCCTCAAGTAAGTGATCCTCAGCTTTGTCTTCGTCGTCTTCCTCGGTTTCAAGAGGATCTTGAGGATAGCGAGGGAGCGCGTCCCTTGCCCCGCTCAGGATGGGGTACTTGGCCCTCCTGTCGGGCAGGACACTAGAGCCCCGACTATGGTGGTGTTTGTTGTTGAGAATATGTCGAGGGTTGACTCCTCTGGTGGCTCTGGCCGAGGCCTGCTGGACGAGGCCCCACCCCAGCACCAGCAACGCCCCCACCAAGGTAACACTAATCACTTTCATGTTTGGGTTTTATGGCGATTCACTGTCACGTGTTATCTCTCCCACTAGGCCACCATGACACACCACACGCGTTCATGCCGCACATCCAACAAATGCGGGATTCTCTGCCCTCCTGCTTATATCTAGTGGTTCACTGTTGGAGGCGCCGCCCCCCTTTGCCGTCCGCGTATCTGATTGGTCCTAACCGCGCAAGCTTACTCGCTCCGTCTCCCCGAGATTCTTGTTACTCTCCCTCTTCCAGTTAGTCATTAATATCTTTCCCAGAAACTTGCCCGTTATTCCTACATCACACCTGGCCGGTGGGCCCTGGTGGGACCCGCCCGACCTGTACATGGCAGGCCAGCACGTGTCCCACCTGACCAAGTGACACACACCCCCAAGTTCCGGCTCCCGCTCCCCGCTGGTGACGTCGTCGCCTCCGCGCAATGTCATGACCCCGGACATTTATAATTTGTCGCTTGTCCAAGGAAGCTGGGTTGAGGACGTCATTAGGCATGTTCAGCTAACCATCCCGACAGGTGAGGAGCCCGGCCACTGCACCTGCCCCCCAACGCTGGATGCCACCGGAATAGAAAAAAAAAGTAATGAAAATTTCCCGTAAAGACATTCTGGCCAAGACATCGTGGGGCTGCCTCTCTACGCTTCCGCTTTTTCTGGACCATCGCCAAAGGACCGGAAAAAAAGGGTCCAAAAAATCAGGACAATAACGTCTTACATCACAGCGGTCTGGAAATGAACTCAGGTCTACGTGACTCACGAATCATATTCGGAGAGGAATATGTGAGGCCGGGACAAGATTAATGCTTCCTTATGTGCCGACCGTAGCGCAGAACCAGCGCCATGTTGCTGCCGCTTATCTGGACGGAACTCACGAACGAATTCACGGTCATCGCTCCAGGGAAGGAGTGAGGTTAGCAGGCGCGCGCGGGGAGGGCCTGGACGTGTGGAGGCTGGGAGGTGGCCCGGGCCGCCACCACCACCACCAGGCAGGGGTATTTGCTGCAGATTGACGGTAATGGAGAAAATGGACAAAATGTGTTCGTTTACAACGGAAGCAAATTTCCATACTAATACAGGCTACACCCAAATAGTAATTCAAACACACACCCACAATACACACGTTGTGCCTCCCACTGGTATTCTCCCATACAACTTGGTGACCCTGATGTTCTTCAGAGACAACCCCCAGCGAGTCATGTTCTGCACAAAGTTCTCGTAGATGCACAGAACTCAAGTGAAATACATAAGAAAGCAATATATATCTATATATATATATATATATATATATATATATATATATATATATATATATATATATGAAACCACAGAAACAATTTAAAGGATCTTGCAGGTTCAGTGTATCAAATGATCAATATCCTAAAGCAAAAAAATGCTAAGTCGATTTCTTACCTTTAACTGTAACTGCTGCAGGCGGCACCACAGCCCACAGTTGGTTTCACGTGCACAAAGCAGGCGGTCACGTCACGACAGCAGCTGGTGGTGTTTTCCACACTGCCCTAACCGGGGCGGATCCCTGGTAACAGAAAGAGTATCCGCAATAAACTTCTTGAACACTTAATGTTAAATATTCACACTCCATCTTACCTAGGCTATATATGTATTTAGGTCACTGTTCCACGTAAACTAGCAATGTCTCACAAGTGCACACAATTAAAACCTTGCAATATAATTTCTTTTTTAAGCTGAGATTTTCGCAGTACCAAATATTCCTACATCTTATGAACAGGACTGGGTAAAACAACATACAACTCTCACGGAGATAAACTCTCGACGGACGACATCTTGTTTACGTTTTCAGACGTTTGTCAACATTAGAACATTGGACAGAATTTGCTGCACGCTTGGCAAAAAGTCAACTTTTATCTTTAACGTTCCACATACAACTTTTGATACACTAAAAAAGCAATACTATTCCTAATGAAAGATATTGAAAATTGTTGCAATAACTTTACTATAAAACTTGATATTCAAGGGAGATCAAAGTACCTTTACATCCTATCTCAATATGGAGTTAGGTTTGCAAGCGTGGCCTGTGAAATGTTTAGGGATTCTAGTATTCTGGTATTTAGTTCTTTATTGCATAATTTATCATTAATAAGTCCTGCTTCAAGCTACACAGTAAGAGAAGAGTCACCTTTAGCTAGGCTGTATCATCGTCAGCTGACGAATTAGTCTCGTGAAAGAACTTCTCGCTTCAAAAGGAAGCATCTTGTCCCTGCTGCTGAGTGCAGTGCAGCCTTTAAGCTGCAGATGCCAATGGGAAGGGAGTCCTGGGATAATCATAGATACATACAGGATATATTTCAAGGTTAATAGATAATAGATTGATGAAATCAAGAGACTAGTCCCCCATTAGAACAGAACTCTCCCAGTTAGTGACACACACACACACACACCTTCCTATCACTCACATACATTATGTGGTATTTCTGGTGCATACAAACCACAGATGCTGAGTCTCGCATGACGGAGTGACTCGGCCCAGGGTGCTTAGCTCTCTCTACCATGCCCACACCGTTATTGAGTCTGTCTGCCTGTCTGACTGGCTGTCTTGCAGCGTCTCATCGAACACTCACACAAAGCCACACCCGGACAGGGACCTTACGAGAGGCCTTCACCGGGAGATGATATTCTACTTGGATTAATTCCATATATTACATATTATTCGGTTATCCTTTTGATTATCCTTATCTGAGAGGAACACGACAGGGGGACACGACAGGGGAATACGACAGGGGAACACGACAGGGGAACACGACAGAGGAACACGACCGGAGAACACGACAGAGGAACACGACCAGAGAACACGATAGGGGAACACGACAGAGGAAGACGACAGAGGAAAACGACAGGGGAACACATCAGGCCTTGGGTTTCACTCATGTCAGACCGCTGGGCTGGGTGGAGTGAGGGCTTTCCACGACCCATATAGCGACCCAGGGAGGTTGGAGAGCTTCTCTCGCTACACCTTCCGCCGCCTGCAGCTCCTCTGCTTTATACCTCGGGAGCGGAGTAAGGCAGGAACGGCACGGGAGCTGAGTCTTGAACATCCTGGTCCAACCTTCTGAGTGGATTTTCCCTAATATGTTCAGGCCAATCCTGCGTCTCTGTGATTTAGAGATACCCAAATTTTTTGTTTTTCATATACATATGTAGAATATTGATCCCAGATCTTCCTTATGACCAAGCACTGGGGCTCCTGGCTCAAGGGCATCTCCAGTGATGACCACTTCGTCTGTCCACCGCGCCCCAACCGCCTAGAGCCCCTCGAACTGTTTCCTGGTAATCGTTATTTGAGATATCTCTCTGCTGGAAACATATGGAGGTGTGTGTGTGTGTGTGTGTGTCGTGCCTTAGCACGACATGGCTTGAGGGGAGGCGACAGGTGGCATGCAGACGACCTGTGTGACCTTCGTCGTTGGAGAAAGTGAGAATGCACCTGTCTGTCGTACGGCTTTATCTAACGCGGAACGAGTTTTGGGTAGATTGATGAAGACGACGTCTTATGGGCAGGACACACACGACACTTCCCTGAGGAGGACCAGTCCATGTTTGTCGTAAGGGATGACTGTGATCCACGGTGGGGAAGGTGGTCGTGCAGCAGACACATGCACAAGAGCCAGGGCGTCCCATCTACACGTAAATAGACATGGAGAGGGGGAAGCAGCCTAACTCCAGCGGAAATTGCTGTAGCGCCTGTATATAGTGCGTCTGGAGAGACCCACAGGGCTTTGTTACCATACGGCCCAGACACCCTCCATAAGGGGAGTGGCCCGACGTGTTTCTCATGCATTGGGGGCATCACTGTCTGTCCGTCACTGTCTCTCTCTCTCTGTTTGCCCGTGTGTTCCGTTCTCCCCTTTATCTCTCTCTCTCTCTCTTTACTTCTCTCTCATTTATCAGTCGGAACAGATCCCGCTCCCAGGCACCTGTGCTCCTATCGAAGGTCGCCTTTAAATTCCCTTTTTTCCACGAAGTTTACAGCAAGCCCGGTGAAAAGTTGGAGTTCATTGTTGAGGAGTTTTCCTTCCGGCTGCGGTAGCTCCCGATGGCGAGGTGAGCCACCGCTATCTCCCAGTAGCGTTCTGACCCCACCACTCCTCAACCCTCCCAACTGTTGCCTGTATGGCACCCCAACCCGTCCTACTGGTGGCTGTACCACACCCCAACCCGTCCCAGTGTGAAGTTGGCGACTCGTAACCGGACTTCTGCAGAGCGGGATCTGAACCGACGTCCCAAGTCGTACCAACTGGACCACTGAGCCACGAAGGCATCACAAGACGGCCGTCTATTCACACATTGACTTGTGTTGGGCCACCTGGTGAGTGACGGATGAAACCTGTGCATGTATACACTAGCTGTTGGCAGTGGCCTTGATTTGTCGTATGAAACAGGTCTGATAAGTTAGGGCACTGACCCGCTACCCCGCATTTCACTGTAAGGTCTAACCAGTGCCTGGCTACAGCGAGAGGTACACCTCTCGTCACTGTATACATCATCAGCGTACCATCGTATCTAGCAGGACTTTCCTCTGAGGAAGCTGAAGTTCAACTTTCCCACCGGGGTCTGTGACAGGCAAGAAGGTAGCCAGGCAGGCAGGCAGGCAGGCAGGAAGGCAGACAGACAGAGGGATCTGCAGGAAGGCAGCTGAGGTTGTCAGTGGGAGCAGCACCTCACCCCTCCTCCCGCCCCCCAGTTCCGGCAAGGCAACCCACCCATGGCCATCATTAGGCCCCAGTCACCCCTGAGCCCGGACGATCTGGAGGCTTGAGCTCTCCTAATGCCTTGTAACTACTCACGTCTCCTGCCAAACAATAACCATGTGGGTCTTATGGCAGCGTGCCCCCACCAGATCCCGGCAGGAATCGAACCCTTTCCCCCAACTGATACGCAGTGGAGAAACTGGTCTTCCTGGCGGAGAGAGGCGATGCTCTGAGGAGGCTGACGAAATCTTCCTCCCGACCTAATTTTGATACAGACCTCTAAACAGGTTCAAGACACGATCTGCATGGGGTGATTACCGACGACAGTCGCAAAGGTGGTCCGGGAATGCCAACAAGACGTCATTTGCTCAATATACAACGTCTGATCATTGGTAAGAGTGCAAAAATGAATCGGAGGTAGAAGAGAGAGAGAGAGAGAGAGAGAGAGAAGAGGATGCCCAAAAGAAAATGCTATTTTGTCAACACCCTCGGCTGCATACTTTTGGTAATGCGGACGGCTATAGTTACCTCCCCCACGCCTGCTGATGCACCACACCCCTGGGGCGGGGCGCTGCAAACACTGGATGTGGTCTCTTATATAGGTCTTGAGTCTGCTGCAGACCTTGGTAACGCTGACTGTGACCATATGTGATTAAAGTAATGATTTAGTGAAGTCTTGTGTCTCATGCTAATTAAAGTAACTGTTAAGTGGTGTTTTGTGTCTTATGTTGACATGACTAACTGGGATGTTCTGTAGAGATTTCAGTACTTGATATCTGTATATTCATCACACCTAAATTACTTTATCTCACTGATGCTAGGTATTGAGTAGGTACCAGTGTTCTTGACTGGTTGATCAGACGTCTGGATGGCCCAGAGCAGGGCAGTGGAGTCTTTACGAAGCAGAGAGGATAAGGAGTGGGTGGCCAATAGCCGATAACCTTCTAAGGGTCAACGTGTTGGTTAATGTTAAATAGCGGTTAACACTGGAGGAAGATTGCTTAATCATCTGTTATTTTGCCGAAAAGATCTGCCAGAAGCTGACGAGTGACTCAAAGCTTCGGTGTCCATCTTGGAGGAGAGGAGAGATGCCTAATTTTCGTCCAAACATAATGAAAAGTAAAATCTTATAAGACTGTCAGTCTACTTTAGTCCACTTGACTGCATGACTGGATCCTGTTCCATAATCCTGCTTCCGTGTCCTAATCTCTCTTTTTCTGATACCCAGTCCTCTTTCCAGGGATGAAAGAAAAGGCCTTTCCCTGTGTTCTGGTAGGCGCTCATTCCAGTCTGGTATGGCTCTTCTCTACCGGCAACAACTTCGCGTGGACCTGAACACTCCTGAGGCCAATATCTTTCATCCTCAACATGTACGCGTTGGTGACGAGGGTGTGGGAGGAACGTGGCGATTATCTCGACGTACGGGACCACATAGATTGGTACAGCACCTGGGATATGGACATGGGGGACTGGAATGTGGGTCTCCCTCAGTGGGGCATCTGGAGGACTGGAATGTGGGTCTCCCCCAGCGGGTCATCCGGGGATCCTTACAGGTGTCATCATCCAGACCGGCTTGGGTCCAGGTATACTACTTCTGGAAGGTATGGAAGTCACCTGGATACTTCCAGTCTTGGTTCATAGAATGGAGTGAGGATAGGCAGGTAAGAAGATAGGGCAGGCTCTTAAGAGGATAGGCTAGACAGGTAAGAGGATTAGATAGAGAGGCAAGAGGATAGGTTAGACAGGTAAGAAAATAGGTTTAGCTGGTAACAGGATAGGATGGGCTGGCAGGTAGAAGGCATGGGTAGTTAGGTAATAGGTCAGGACTGGCAGGTAAGCGGATAGGAGAGACAGGATAGGGGAAGGGACAGACAATCCAAAGGACTGGAGAGGCAGTTTAGAGGACAGGATAGGTTAGGTTAGCTTGCACGTGAGTAAATGTATTTCTAATCTTCGGTTCACAATACCTCTGATATTCTGCTGTCACAAAATTAAGGAGAAAAAGTATAAACCACAACACTGTACGTACGGACTGAACTCCAACCAAGTACATCATATTGGTGAAGTAATGGCCAGGGCCACACCATACACTGGCATCACCAACACATCAATCACCTTCACTACACAGCCATCATCATCATCACTATCTCCTTCACCAGAAACCGTCATCAGTCGCTACCACCGCCCTTGCATTGAGTAGAGAGTAACTCAGAGGCTGAGGTGATGCAACACTCTGGTCAGCAGAAACACAGCAGACAACCTATGATTACCTTCTCCATACCTGGTAATGACCATGAGGAGTCTGGGACGCCTCCGCCACGGGGCCAACCTGCCTCGCTCTCCGCATTTTCAGAATGGGCTTGTCAGAAAAGCGTGTCCGACGGACCACGCTTTATAAACCATGTTTTTCAGACCATGTCCTGCAAATCTTGCCTTACGAACCACGTCTTACAGACCGCTCCTGACGCACCCGTGCAATGACAACATCTTGCAAGGGCAATGATATGGCTGCACTCCTCAGTGCACCAATATATGAAGTGCTCTGTGGTTGCCATTAAGCTGGTACACACAAGTTATACCCGCAGCTGAGCCTCACATACAATGATGCAGTCGTACTCTATGCCTCTCTATGCTACACTCCATTCATCTACAGTTCTATGGTATCTGTCCATTCCTACCTAACAAAAACAGTCTCCAATTTTCTTTCCTTTCATTTGACCTCATTCCTGCTTTCCTATAGTTTTATTTATTATATGATCATGTTCAGTCCTCTAGTATAAATGTCATCTGAATATTATATATATATATATATATATATATATTATCCCTGGGAGAAAGAATACTTCCCTAGTATTCCCTGCGTGTCGTAAAAGGCGACTTAAGGGGGAGGGAGCGAGGGGGCTGGAAATCCTCCCCTCCAGATTTTACTTTTCCAAAAGGAACCGAGAAGGGGGCCAAGTGAGGATTTTCCCTTTAAGGCTGTTCTCTGTTCTTAACGCTACCTCGCTAACGCAGGAAATGGCGAATATGTATGAAAGAAAAAGAATATATATATATATATATATATATATATATATATATATATATATATATATATATATATATATATAT